>CAIGRB010155689.1:1747-21640 GCA_903798255.1 Fraxinus quadrangulata | reverse complement strand
TCAATAAGTTATGTTATTCTAGAAAAGAATAGAATCGAAAAATTAAAAGTTGCCGACAACACTTTTGCACATGATGTAGTGCATCATATTATGAGTAGCGAGAATATTAAAATAAATTCGTTATCAATCTAAGTAATGATTGACTAAATAAAATGACGCGATCCTAGTGAAATAATTTACTATAGAAACATGAAGTTTCTGGGTCTACAATCTGAACACATAAATGTGTATATTTATGCGAAATGAAAATGGAAAAAGTAAAGTAGTAATATGAAATATACGACTCTTTACATAATGAATTTCGCGAAAACTTGTATAAATAGATAAATTATCATGTAGTTGATGTAATCATAAATCTCTATTTCATTAGCGTGACAATACATAATGTTTGATAAGCATGTAATAAATGTGATTATAGACAATTTATGGTTTTGATACTATTTTGCAAAAATTTAATACGCTTGAAGCATAATTCAAGTGATATTATCATGATGGGAATAAATATTTGTTGTATTCTTTTTCCTTGATCGAGATTTTGTCCCATTGGATTTTCCTAACAAGATTTTTAATGAGATAACTCTTGCAGCGTACTTAAAAGAATGATGCACTCTTTTTATTTCATTATGATTTTTCCTACAAGGTTTTTCCTAATAATATTTTAACAAGTCATATTCTTTGTGTGATTAATGTCCATAACCTAAAAAATATTTACCCTTAAAATAATATTATAATATATATGAGACTCCTGAATAGCTCAACAAAATTGCAAATTATGTGAAAAATGAATTTGAGATAAAAGATTTGGGAACAATCAAATTCTGTCTCAGGTTGCAAGTTGAACATTTTCTAGCAAAATTATTTGTTCATCAATCTACATTTATAGAAAAAGTGTTAAAACGCTTTTATATGGATAATGCACATCCATTGAAATCACTTATGATTGTTCGATCAGTTGCTGTGAAAAATGATCATTTTCGTTTATTTGAAGATGGAGAAAAGGTTCTTGGTACCAAAATACCATATCTTAGTGCAATTAGAGCATTAATTTATCTTGCAAACTGTATTTAACTCGACATAACTTTTTCTGTAAATCTCCTTGCAAGATCTCTCTACACCAACACAAAAACATTGGAATTGTATTAAATATGTTTTTCGTTATCTAAAGGGTACTATTGATTTGAGATTATTTTATTCCTAAAAGTCGGGATCTGCTTTAGTGGGATATGAAGATGCAAGTTATCTCTCCGACCCACTTAAAGCTAAATCGCAAACATGATATGTGTTTACACGTGAAATGAAGATCCGGGAAGCAATCATTGACAGCAACATCCTTAAATCATTCTGAAATTATTGCAATCCATGAAGCAGGTCGATAATGTGTATGGTTGAGGAACATGACCCATCATATCCAAACATCATGCGAATTAACTTCAACAAAAGATAGTCCAACAACCTTGTATGAAAACAATGCCTCTTGTATTGCACTATTCAAAGGATGTTATATCAAAGGTAACAGGACGAAGCATATTTCTCCAAAATTCTTTCATACACACGAGTTTCAGAAAAATGAGGACATCGAGATTCAACAAATCCGTTCAAGTGACAATGTGACTGATTTATTTACAAATGCACTGCCAATATCTACATTCAAGAAATTGGTTTACAAGATTGAAATATTTCGACTCAAAGATTTCAGTGATCAATATTAGGGGAGTAGCTGTACTCTTTTTCCTTCGCTTATGTTTTATATCACTGGGTTTTTCTAGCAAGTTTTTAATGAGGCATCATTTATTTTTAATATTCCAAAATAACTGTAATTTTTTTCCTTCGTTTGATTTTTTATCCCATTGAATTTTTATTAAACAATATTTTAACGAGGCATATATTTTGTAATGTGTCATTCAATTGGGAGTGTTGTAAAATGAATGTAAATTAGGGTTTAATGTGAATGACGCTTGTACCCATGTAGCCCTAGAAATTATTACCATTATATCCCTAATTCTTACCTATAAATATATGATTTTGGTTCTTAATAAAATACACACAAATCTGTTGACTTATCTTATTCTCTCTTTTATAATAGTTTCCTCCATTTTTTGCTACTTATCCTGTGCAAAAGAATTAGGCATTTAGGAATTTGATTGGTCATTTTCCTTAACTCTTATATAGAGTAAACAATATTGAAAAAGAATTTCCTCTGTCACATGCATAGTTATGAAATCTGCATTGAAACATTGGGTTTTCAAAGAACTATCCGTTTAATATATCATTTAACATTTTTATTTTATTTTAAAAATAAATGAACATGTCAATGATTTAATGAGTTCATTTAAACTTTTAAAAATTTGAATTCGTAAGCAATGATCACTAGTCCAATAAGCGATTCCAAATGATGACTCGATAACTCAAAAACTTAGTTAGGTCAATGATCCAGTCTTATGTAAATAACTATGATTATATATCTAGTATTATACGTATTTTTTACCTTTTTGTTGTTCATTCGCACGTTATTAGTACCAAATCATAATTCAAGATAACATATACTTAAAGTTTAAAGTAACCTTAAGAATTGGCAAATTTAGTACCAACAATTTCTTTTCTAATATTTATCAAATTCTTCCCTATAAAGCAAATCCTAAAAGTAAAACAAATCCATGGATGAAAAACGGCTGAAAACCCTTAAAAGGGGAAGCTACCCCTATAAGAGGAATCTTTAGGCAGGCATTATTATTCTTATTGTAAAAAGAAATAAAAATGAAAGGAAAATTGGGGATAATTATCAGGTTGGTTACTGAACTTCACGTAAAATTTGTAGAGAGTCACTGAATTTCAAAAATTTTCATGTTAGTCATTAAACTTTATAAAAGCTTTCCCATTAATCACTAAGTGATGGACGTAATTACAATTTGTAAAGTTCAGTTACTAACAACGAAATTTTTGAAATTTTTAATGATGGATGCGAATACATTTGTAAAGTACAGTGGCTAACGACGAAATTTTTGAAATTCAATGACCCCTTGAAAACCTTATGTAAAGTTCATGACCAATTAGGGAGTGTATCAATCTTTATGTTTTTTAGTCATTTTTTTTCCTATTTTTTTATACTGCTATCCCACAATTTTTTGATGAAAAGATGATTGAAGCTGAAGCAACCTATAGACTTGTCCTCTGTTGTCTCTTTGATTTTATAGAGATCAGCAAACAATCTTGTCGATTATTTTTGAGATAAAAAGTTATTCTTTTTCCGAAGTTTAGCAATACTAGGGAGAATAAAATTGTAGGAGTGAGAGTACAGAAAAAAAAGATTGGTTAATTGCCAGATTGATCATTGAATTTTGCGTAAGATTTTCAAAGGGTCATTGAGCTTCAAAAATTTCCCATTTAGTCATTGAACTTAACAAAAGTTTGCCCGTTAATCGTTAAGTGATGGATGTGATTATGTTTTATAAAGTTCAGTGATCAAAGGGGAAACTTTTGAAGTTCTCATTAATGGATGTTATTACATTTGTAAAGTTTAGCGACTAGCAGAATTTTTTTTAAAGTTTAGTGACCTCCTGAAAACTTTACGTAAAGTTCAATGACCAATCACGTAATTAACCTATAAAACCTGCGGCCAAATCCAGCAGTTGTATTTACTATTTATGCCCACATCATGCATGTCATCGACGGTTCAGATTGCAAACCTGCTATTCAATCCAACGGCACGCGTCATCTCAGGGCTTCCCATGAAAACCTCAAATCCTCTCTTTCAGCCTCCACACACTCCTTGTCTCTCAAGAACTCAGATTCACGTCTACACGCACACCGATAGCTATATTTCTACATACGGAAAAGCTGTTTGTACAAATAATAAATAGAGGTTCTTGTACTTGTGGGCCTGTTCAAGAATCAAGATGCAAGCTAATAACGGTTCTGATTCTAATAATGACAATAATGAGAGTAATAATAAGGGCGGTGGACAGCCAGTGGCGGCGGTGCCAGGACAGCAGTGGGTGGCGATGCAGTACCCAGCTGCAATGGTAATGCAGCATGGAATCATGCCAGCGTCGCATTATCCTCCGCCGCACTACGTGCCGTATCTCCACCACCATCACCACCCAACAACGCCACCACCGCAACAGCATAGCAATAGTAATGGAGGATCCAATGGTGAGAACCGTACGATCTGGGTGGGTGACCTCCACAATTGGATGGACGAGGATTATCTCAGAAGCTGCTTCGCCTCCACCGGAGAGGTATAATAGTGTAGCTCTTTTGTGTAATTGGATGGGTTTTTTTTTGTGATTATTGAATGAATTTGCGATGTTTGTTATAGATTATTATGTGAGTAGAAATTTGGGAGAAATTTGTTTCTATAATTGAATAAGTAGGTGGTTTAACTTTAATAATGACTAAATATGAAGCCTTGCTCTACAAGATTATTTAGCTGACCACTTCTTTTGCTCTGATAAGCACATTTTGTTAGTAATATTTAATGTGCTAATATTTTGATGTCAATTTTTATTAGTTTGATAAGCCTAAAATGAGAAAATGTCGAATTTAAATTACTTTGATGTCTATAGGGTAAGTCACTATTCAAATCTTCGAGTTTGTACAGTCTAGCATAAATATGTTTATTTCTTTTGGAGTCTTCGTATAACGAATGCAGAGACTTAATATTCGTGCAGTGACGTAAATTTTTGTCATGTTTGTCTACTTTCACTACATATTAACTATTCTCATCACAAGCATGATATTGAAAATGAAACAATGTTGATAGTGTTACTACTTTTGTTCATATATAAAAACATATGACATTGAGTATTGATCAATTTCTAATTTCCTTGTGTCATCATTGTTAAATTACTACACAATACTAAATAACTAGCATTAAAAACGTGCTGTTCTAATGCCAGCAATGGTTCACATAAGGAGGATGCAACTTTTAGAACCTAATGATACACAGAGCAGTTCCCAGAAGCTTGTCTTGGGGATTCTGCATGTACTCTCGACTATATGGGCTCAGTTTATTTATGTTTCGACTGAACCCATTTTCAAGTTCTTGTGATTCAACGAGATAAAATGATACTAGAATTAAAATGTATACTGATTTTTTCCTTTTTATTTTAAAAAGTTATATTGCATAATGACTTTAATTCTACTATGTTCACTACTTTCGGTATCTTACTATTTGGAATCAATATTCCATGCTTCTCACAGAATCTATTAGTACTTAGTGAAAGTACTTTTCATCTTGTCGATTATGACGTTAAGGTGCTCTTCTATGCTCCTTCTTATAGAATTATATTTCTGTAAGCCGACCTTTTGACATTTGGTTAAAACCTTTAGTTTCTGCAGTTTTTTTGGTCTATGATACTTGGGACAATTGTTTAAAAGGGGAAGTAATAGAAAGGCTAGTTTTTTGCTTTACTCGATTATGATTAATGTAAGGAACTTAGGGGACTTGAATTGTATTCCTATAGAGTAAAATAATCATCATTTTTTCGTATCTGAACTATATAAATAGGTCTTTAAAAGAACTAAAATTCTCAACTGACAAAAGTAATTCGCAATTTATTTCTTAATTTTGCTTGAAAAAATTGAGTGATCTTTTTATCTTGCATTTTCACTATGACAAAGATAATCCTTTCGTAGGTGGCCTCCATTAAGGTTATTCGTAACAAGCAAACAGGCTTTTCTGAGGGATATGGATTTGTGGAATTTTTTACACATGCTGCTGCTGAGAAAGTCCTGCAGACCTATTCTTGCATTTCTATGCCCAACACCGATCAACTTTTCCGTTTGAATTGGGCTACGTTTAGCATGGGTGACAAACGCACAAATAATGGTTCTGATCTTTCTATTTTTGTAGGAGATTTAGCTGCAGATGTTACTGATACCTTACTGCACGAAACTTTTTCTAGTAAATATCCCTCTGTTAAAGCTGCTAAAGTAGTCATTGATGCCAACACTGGTCGATCAAAGGGCTACGGTTTCGTTAGGTTTGGAGATGACAATGAAAGATCACAGGCTATGACTGAAATGAATGGTGTTCATTGTTCTAGCAGGCCCATGCGAATTGGTGCAGCAACACCGAGGAAATCATCTGGATACCAACAACAATATTCATCCCAAGGTATCAAATAATTACTGTATGCAAAATTTAATTGGTTTTTCTCTCTAGCATTTCCATATTAATTGTTTCTGCATGGTTTATTTTTAGGAATTGATGAACTGCACAATAGCCAGTTTTTCTAAATTCAATTTAGAACTCCATTTAACATATTATCTGACTATGAGGATCAAAACTTTTGGTCTTTGGGACGGACAAGTAAAAACATTTAGAGCAAGAGAGAAGAGAGTTTCACATATATTTCATGTCTGCTTTCCCAATATAAATAAGAAGAGAAAAAGAACATAATAACCTCTTGAGTGACCCTAGTATTGGTTCATAAAACACAATGGGGGCGACATCAGTTTTCATCATGCCTATACTGAACCAAATAAAAGTATTGAAAGGCAGCATCTTGAATTACATCCCCAATATCTTTTTTTATACTTACGTGTCCTAGATGAGTGCATGTTCCTTTTTTGGGTAACCTATACTTTCTTTAAACAAGAAAACCTCTTTAACATTTTTGCTTTTCTTGGAGATCCTACTTTTCTGTTTTACTTTTATGTATATATATCCCGTATTTGAGCTGGAGAAAATTTTAAAGATACGGCTAGTTATTCTATTTGAAAGCCAGGCATATGTATCTGAATAGATGTGATGCAGCAGTTTATTCGTGTTTTCTTTAGTTGCTTATTTCAGTTTTCTCATTGAACTGATCTGTTTTTGCTGATTTCGGTTTTCACTTTCTGTGGCTAATATTAAAGCTTCACCTTGTTCTTACTGCTCAATTTTCTGTAACTCGTTATAAAGGGACATGTCACCATGGAAATAAATAGCTTAAACTATTTAGTTCTCTGTAAAGTTATATGTTGTGATCCCTATCTGGGAAGCCATGAGTAGGGCCTAATTCCGGAGAAGAATATTAGAATCATAAAACTGAATGAGATTATTCACAAGTAGGCATAAGATTTTTTCCTACTTGTTTTTTTAGTACTCCACACAACTCTTAGTCTCGGGGCATAAGAAAAAAGGTTTTGCTACGTGTACATAGCAATGTACACAAGGGTGTTCATTATGGACACCCCTAAGAACCTAAGAAAAATTGAGTTAAGTGGAAGATTATTTGATAATAAACGCAATTATGTGAAAGTTGGCCATAGTTTTTCCCTTTTATGATGTGGGAGGATTGATTTTGAAATCTTATCATCAGAGAATTCGAGTTCTGCCACAGATATAATTTTTCTCTTTTTTGATGATATGAAATGTTAAATCTTGAAACGTTATCATTGAGGGCTTTTAATTCTCCCACAAAATCAATAGAATTTATTTCTTGCTAATTCTCCCTACCCTAAATTTATTTGGAATAATGCTTAACTTGTTGCATTTCTTGCTAATTCTATGAGTGTCAGACTACCTTCCATTCTGTGGTTCAAATAATGTCTGAGCATGCTGAGAGTTAAGATTGTTATTACTACAAGTCTACACCAATTGCCTATCTGCTGGGATTTCAATTCAAAAATTTAATTGCTGTAAGCTGGTTCTGACAGGTGGGTACTCAAATGGAGTTTCAGCCCAAGGCTTGCAACCTGATGGAGATACTCTAAACACAACTGTCAGTTATGATATCCCTTTCGTATTTTTCCATTGTCTCCAATACGTATAGGCTAATCTATGCTTCTTATAGATTTTTGTTGGAGGGCTTGACCCTAATGCCAGCGAAGCAGATCTCAGGCAGCAATTTGTGCAGTATGGTGAAATATTGTCTGTAAAGATACCAGTTGGTAAAGGATGTGGGTTTGTACAATTTGCTAACAGGTACTTTACTTCATATATTATCCCTATGAGTCACAGGTATACAGCTACTTGAGCTGCAGTATTATGAATCTGAACCCATTTGACAGAAATGATGCTGAGGAAGCATTGCAGAAGTTGAATGGTACAACAATTGGAAATAAAACTGTACGGCTTTCTTGGGGACGTAATCCAGCAAACAAACAGGCAAGAAAATATATTTTCACCCCCAACCCCACCAATCCCCCCAAACCAACAAAAATGTGAGCGTGCGCGCACCCCTCTCTGGAAAAGAGGTGAACAGATACCATGCATATTTACAGGGTTTCATATTACATTTTTTTAGTGAAAAATATCATTTTATCTTGTTAGGGGAAAAAATTGATTGAGCAAAGCTTATGAGCCCCATTTTTAGAGAAAAAAATGCATTTTTGAATAGTGATTTTTGAAGAATGTGTGGTTAAAAATGAAGAAAAAGTTTTCGATTTATGTATAATATTATTTTATTGGAGAATATGTGATTGAAAATGAGTTTTAAAAAAATGAATTTTTGATAAAATGGGGCTCAAACAAGGGCGGAAGTTAAGAGCATGTTTGGGCCAGTTTGGCTAAGCTTAAAAAAGTAAACCTGTATGTAAACAACGTGGTCTTCAACAATTATTTTTTATTGGTTAATGTTGAACATTAGTATTTTACTTATTTTGAAAGACTTGCTTTCAGAAAAAAAGTAAGAAAAATGCTAGTTCCAAGCACATATTTGGAGACAAAAGTAACTTTACTTTTCTCAAGTTTTCATATAGGCTAGACTAGCATTATTAATTGCTGCATTGGGATTTTGCAGTCGAGAGCTGATTTTGTAAACCAGTGGACTGGGGCATACTACGGAGGGCCTTTTTACGATGGCTATGGATATGCTGTGCCTCCCCATCACGACCCAAGCACGTATGCTGCTGCAGCATATGGAGCTTATCCCGTGTACGGAACCCACCAACAGCAAGTAAGCTGAAGGACTGCCAAAAAGAAGTTGTTCACTGAAATGCAGTAATCATGGCTTGGTATCTTTGTATCCAACTCCAAATGTGGAGTGGAACTGAATTTTGTCTTACTGAGATAGTCCTCTAGGAATTTTATTGATTATCTGTTTAGAAGTGTGGATTTAAACTAATAACTTCTCAACTGGAATAAATTATCTTAATTACAGTGGTACGTTGTCGCTATTATACATCATTTGATGCGTGCTATAATCTTGGTGTGGATTATGCACAAACTCTTCTTCTAAGTGCAAGACTCTATCAGTCGCCCTTGCCCGATGTCCCCGTCTTTGCATCCCTGTAGGTGGTTCTTGGTCGAATGAAAAATGCTATATTGACTCGATCTCAACAAAAATAAACTAATGCCATTTTCATATTTTTCATTTATCAACGGTAACTTTAGAAAGTGCCAAAAGTTTATATCTTTTGATGATATGCAGTATTAAAGATGTGAATTAAGGCGATTTATGGTAACTAATTAATAGTTTTATTTGAAAGAGGACAATAATTGATTAAAAAGTCCCCACTTTGAAAATATTTTGGTACAAAAAGTTGTTGTCTACTTTTTAAAGGGTTGTCCTCATTACTTGGAGGATGACGTTTCTTCGTGCCTAGTGATACAGCTTTCCGCAAGAGAGCAAACCAAGAAAATGAACCCAATTTAAGTGGGTGTTGTTTCGACTTGATCATGATTTCAATTGACAACTATTTAGGTTAGATACAAGCTTGTCCTTGTCAAGAGAACCCAATTTAAGTGGGTGTTTTTTTTTTTTTTTTTTCCGATAAAAAGCTTGTGGATAAGTTTGTTGAAGGTCTATTTCGGCTAAAGCCTTTAAATCTATTAGGTTTTGGGCCAAATTCTACCATTTAGATTGCTAATCGGACATTTTTTATGTTGATAGAAATTAATTTTATTGTTTTAATGTTTAGATTAGTAAGAGATTTGTTTACATTAGATTTCATGTTTGTCTTTGTTTTGAAAAGGGTTTAGGATTTCTTATTTTCTTTAATAAGCTAAAATTATGGTTATTTGCCACTTAGTTGTTCATTCATTCAATTTTTTTTGGGATAAATTAATAAAATTGGTGGAGTTTCTTTCAATTGATCAATCCATTTAGGTATACTATGTTTTGAAGAGTAGTTAGGATTTTTTTCCCCCTTTGTGAGATAGAAATAGGGTTGTTAATTAATTTATTTTTTTAAAATTAAATTTATAAAATGAGTGCAGTTTTCTCAATTGATCAATTCATTTCAGTATTCTACATGAACCAATGAGTTTTGAGTTTCTTATTTTTCACCCTTTTCGATTGCATTAAATCGGTATCACAACCAAACCACACTCCATCATGCTAATGAGGTGGTCATTGTTCGTTCATGAATAATGAGGATGTAAAATGCCAAGAAAATGAGAAATAAAATAGCAAAACGGCAATGATTGGCTATGGTACACTTGTAAATTATTTTTTTTTTTTTTTGGGTATAAAAGTTGATCATATTTGCTAGAAGATAAGAAATTATTAAAACCTTAGAGTTCTTAAAATGTTAACCTTGTTAAGAAGAACATTTCAAACACTTATATGTTTCTTAATATTCTTCGACGTAGAATTTATTTCTTAACAAACCATTACAAGGTGGTGGCTCATTTGAGCATACAAACAAATCATAAATTAATGCATTCATTTTTAAGTCTTGCTCAGATCGAAAGTTTTTCATATTCTTATATTTATTTGATATGAAATTTATCCATGAACAAAATTACTTCGAAAAATATGTAGTACACGATATTCATTAATAAATCCAGGATCCTACTCTATGTATAAAAATATAATTTGTGCATCCCATGAAATATATAGTTAAAATTGAAATTTGCCAAGTTGAAAAATTGATAAAATTTTAGCAAAGGTTCTACCAAACACGGACACTTATAAAAGCATGTGACAAATGTGTACATACCTTTTGATGATTTGCAGCACTAAAAAGAAAATAATGGAACTGAAATGTGAGCAAGAAGATTAATGGTATCCAATCAATGACTTTATTGGGAAAAAGCAAAATAATTGGAGTTGATTTATTTGCATTGAAGAATACTTTGGTACTAAAAATAGTAGCCAACTTTTTACTTGCTGAATGATTTTCTTCGTGCCCAATGATACAGCTTTCCACAAGAGAGCAAACCAACCAAGAAAATGAAATGACAAATCTTGAATTCAGGTGAATGATTTTCATTAAAAGGAGCATGTACATTCCTACTATTAATGATTCCCTTGGTCTCAACCATGATTTCATTTTACAATTATTTAGGTTAGAGACAAACTTGTCCTTATCAAGAACAAACAATCTAAATGTCAAAAATTTTACTTAGATAAGATGATTGCCGATGAATTTGTTGAAGATCTGTTTCGTCCGACATTGTCAAATTTATCATGTTTGTGATCATCTGTTGAAGAATCACACAATTTTGCATCGATCATGTCAAATTTCGTAATTGGGGCTTAATATAGAGAAGCTAGCGCTTCATGTTATTTCTATTCCATCACATTCCATTCAATTCTAGGATATCCGGCCAATAATAATCTAAGAAGTAATCGTTGTTTGACCCATCGGCTCGGGCACCAGACCACCTGTTGTTTGGGGGCCATAATGTCATTTCTTTTACAGTGAAAGAGTATGGGACTTTATTCAGAAATCAGAAAACAGCTTATTGATGTTTGAAATGGGCTCCAATCCAAAGCAATGAATTGAAACACATGCTGGGTCCTAATGTCTTCTCTTCTTTATTGAGAAGCTTTAGCCTTTAGGTAAAATGTCTTTGTACCACTTTCTCAAAAGTCAATACGTTTCTATCTTTCTCAATCATATTATTTTGTGTTATCAAAATGTTGTAAGGTTTATTCCTTCTAATTAAGAGAGAAATCACATCATAAAATCGATATAGAATAAAGTAAAAATACTCGTGTTAGTATGTTTGATTCATATCAAAATTAATTTTCGTTTATAGATTTATTTAGTAGCGTAACATTCAAATTCAATTTATCGTGATGAATTCGTGTTTAAAAATTCCACAAGAAAGTGTCATATTTATCATATTATAGGTATTGTACTCGTATCACACTATTGCTTGCTTGATCAAAGGATTCCTACATGTACAATATATGCATGATTTCCAACAACTTTGTTAGATTAATGTAATTCGGAGTCCAATGTTTTTGAAAAGTCTAACGTTATTTTTTTTTCTAAAAGTATTTCGTTAAAACTTTTAAAAGAAGTTCATATATCCCTTTTACAAGAAGCGGAAGCAAAAATAAAAATTATTCAAACGGCCCGTAAACCATAATTATCAATCAAATTACAAAGTTTTGTCTGATAGGGGAATCAATTATAACTTCCATAAACAATTGAATTATTTCTTGATTAACTTATAAGTAGTAAAATTTAATGATTTATAAGTTCCTTGAGATTGATATTTCATCTACCAATTAAGAGAAGGATACTCGAAGCATCACTGTCGGGGAAAAATCTGTCCCTCATCGATCCCAACACACTTATAAGTTTTAAATTTGTTGCCAAATTGGTCAAACTTAAACATGCAAAAGGATAAAATATTTATAATAAATAATATGTCTGGTATATTGTCTGCACATACTGTATACGTATAACATATACATACAAACATAGAGAGGAAGAGATTCCTCAGTAGCTTATCGAAATTACATTTAAATAATTGAAAATATATTTTACAAATAAGTATCCATGAAAACAATTGACTGGTCATGGAATAATACTCAAATCCTATGATTCCTCAACATGTTCAGTCAAGAGAGATCGAAGATGCTGCTTATTGCTTAATTTGGTTGGGGACCTCGACACATGCGTGTATGGTATTTTACACTTATATTTTTGTGACAGGGACAAAGTTTAAAAATCGAAAATCGATTTGCACATGTTTGGTGAAGTTTTATAAAGTATCATATAAGCAAGTAAACAAGTATTTAATTTATGGGTTAAAGTCGAAAATAAGTTTTGAAAGTCGAAATGAGTAATTTTTCTTACTTATGAGTAGGAAAAATAAACTATTCAATCGTATTTAAAAATAAAATTTAGTTAGACAATTAATCAGCACAAGCAATTTTGTGTGTCAACTCATTATGTTAAATGGAATGACAAAGACAAATGATCTAATGGCTTGTGGAAAGAAGTTCATTGAAGTAACTAATCCGGTTACAATTGCATCTATGGACGTAAATTTTTTTCAAGTTGATGTTGATTAAGAATTATTTCTGATCAACTATGTCACGTGAAAGATTAAACGAATTAGGAAATTGTTGAATAATATTACACAATTTTGATCGATGTTTTCGTTTCTAAAATCGCAAGGCAGGTATTATTTAAATGACTGGTTCCATATTATTTTATTCTAATATAAATATTTAAATATTTTATTTTTTGTTTATTTGTTGTGCTTAAATTAATATATAATTCTATAAAACTCTCATGAATGAAAAAGTAAAATTGAATGCATACTACGATTTGAGGGCATATTTCTAGGGGAAATGTTGGGTGTATGACGACAACTCACAAGGGGTAATTTTTTTGCTTTTTTATTGAGGTGGGTCCCACGCGTGAGAGAACACCCTACCCTGTACATCATGCATTCCCCTACTTCTAAAGTTCGTCGGTCAGAAAATTTCAAGTATAGTCCTGTTAAGGATTAAGTTTATTTGTCAAATTCGTCAATAATATTTAGTTTTCAACCTAACTTGGGAATTCTGAGAAAAAATATTCCAACCTGAAAAAAAATTATTTTCTAAATTATGAGCTAATAGTTGGCATAAGAACTAATTGTGCGACAAAGGAGACCAAAAAAAATAAATGTTACACTATTACGTGTTTAATTTATATATTTCTTCACCTTTGTTTGTCGAATAGGGTGTTGTTCTATGGCACATTAATTAAAGATTGAACTGAGTGAGAAATTAATTAATTACTTAATCAATTATTAGTACTATACTTCTGCTTAGCTTATTTCCCTAAAAGAATTAATCGTTGTTTAGATGTAAACCTTTCCGTGCACGGAAATGGTGACGTGATGTCTTTCTTTAATTTTTAATTATATGAAACATAAATGGGTTACACACGATGTTACGGGACAATTATTAAAAGTAGTAATTTTGTTTTACATTATCAAGAAACCTTATTTAATGCAGATCAATTTATTGTAGTTTAAATAGCCTTAAAAAACTAATTTACGACGAAAAAAGATTGTCTTAGTTCCTAAGTTAATACTTTAATTTTAAGATTTCATAATATTTTCGTCGTCTATCTCTTTCATCATTATCTTCTTCAAATAATTACTGATTCAAACATTTTATCGTCATTTCCTCTACTATGCTTTCGAGGGTGACCCTTAATTTAATTACATGTCAATGTGTTTTTACAATAATGACAACAACATAAATTTTCGTCGAAATTATTAGGATTTAAAGGTTGCACGTTTTAGAAAGGTTTAAAACCTCTAATGCAAATTTCCCCCAAATGAATTGCAAAGTAATAATTAGTGATTTAACTAAATCAATTATTTAAAGTGCTTAAGCAGATAATTAATTTCTCATTACGACTATGTCTAATCCATATTACGGTTTAGAAGTCATTGTCACGTGGTTGTGAGTGACACGTCTATTTCATAATCCGTAATCAATCCTCACCCGTCAGTCTGTCACCCCACCTCTACTACATTGCTATTTATAATTTCTCTTCACGATAAGCCCCAGTTTGATGGTCATCATTTGAGAACTCTTTTATATATATACTAGTGTGGTTAATGTGCATTACACGTTAGTTGTATTAAATAGTTGTTTAATGTTGAAAATAAATACATGTAAATTTTACAGGAATTCATTCGTAAACATGAAAGATATTCATAAGTTATTCGAATGAACTCACTTGCCGTCTATATTCTTTGTATCTTTTCGATTCTCCATAGGAACATTTGGTATTAAATATATTAAACGTTTCGTCACAAATGTTTCTTAACTAAATAGAATCAATGATTTAATAATTTTCTTTTATATTAGGTTGTAAATGTTTTAGGAGCTTAAATAAAGAGTTACTCATACTTGGCACATTGTAGCTAGTTATTTGTTTAGATTCAAATTGTTTGTGTTGAGAACCTAATTGCATTAATTTAAAGTTCTAATTATGAGAATTTTGATTGTTATTTTTGTGTCATTTTTAATCATGTAATCTAACTACCAACTCTTAAAAATAATATATTCAATCGTCAAAAAATAAGAGATTAAAAATATTGGGATTCCTATGCAGCTTTTGCTACTTTGCTGAAAAAGATATTGTTAAGTCACAAAAAAATATCCATATAATATCGACTATAATCATTTATACAAAATGCATTCAAATAATTTTTACTAAAAAATGAGATTGAAGTTCTGGGTTTATACGCAAAAAGTGACATATAGAATTAACACTTAACTATTGCTAGAGCATTTTTTTCAAGATGAGCACAAGAATAGAAAGCAGCAATTGATATGTCCAAAATTCTTAAAGTTGAATCATTGGCTGCAGAGTCTCCAAACTTGTTTCTTCTTAGCAACTGTATGAATCTGAGAGGCAAATCATTATATACTTTAGAAAAATTAAGCTCTTAGTTTCCTAATTCTAAAATTTGACATCTTAACATAGAAGATCATACAACAGAAATAAGATTTTTATGTACATATTTTATAATCAAATTAGGTATGAATATGATTTCCAAGTTTTTGAAGATCACTCTCTTTGGTTGATCTATCAGCATCAAACATTAAAAGTAATTCAGTAGGAGAGTGAAGCATTCTATGCTTCAAGCCTCAATCACCAACCAGCTAAAGAAAAAAAAAACTAAGTAAGACATAAGGGAATGAGGACAGCTGGCTTGTCATATACAAAAGGAAAGTTTTGCTATTGCAAATGAAATCATTATTTAACTTATACTTACAGTTACATTTCAACTGAATGGTACCCACGATCTACATTATAAATAGATAATTTGTATCTGGATACCTTCAACAAGAAACAAATAATATTAGTATATTGAAGATGTGTAATCAGATTTATACATGAACTTCTAAATACTACTTCACTATAGATAAAGCTAGGTAAAATTCCATCAATGCACACCACCACCTTTAACATTACGAGTTCCTGTGACTATGCTTGCACCTGTCTCCATCTATTTCTTAAACTCAAGAAATTTTCAGCTAGTAAACATATTTAAAATACAAAGCTTAAAGAGTTTTCTGTAATTATTCTCACTTGATGAAGTTCTGCAAGTATTTTAGCTGTAAACGAACATAAAAAAGAAAAAAAATCTAATTAGATTAACTAAAAGAAAAGCAAAGCAAACACTGCAAAATGAGTAAAAAGTAAAGAAACAAATTAAATTCACAAATGTTATCTGAAGTTCAACTGAACCATGTCATTCGATTAATCATCTAGTCATCTTAAATAGTATTAATCTGAGACCTATTTTCTCTCTTGGTTAAGCTACAGTTGTGAAAATATTATTGTTACCACTATAGTGTAAAAAAAAAAAATTGTCTTCGTGCTCGCACATGATGTTTCCGTGGTGCACAGAGACACGGATCGTATCTTCGATTTTTTTATTTATTTTTATTTAATGCACCAACTCCCTAACTAATCAAGTTTTCTGATTTTTACATGACTAAAAGCACAAAATTAAACCCCTAAGAATATAGACTTCTTTAAAATATTCCCAATACCTTCAGCTCCTGATTTGTTCTATTTTGGAAATTTTTTGTGAGTATTCCAGTGAGATCATATTATCTTACAATCTTCTGCAGGTTTTATTTGCGGGACAAAAAATTGGTGAAGGAATAGATAGAATAAGAAGGGAAGCACATAATGAGGCTGTTCAGGGATCTCTTATGAACTTGGCTGGTAAGATATTAATTATAGCCTTCTTGAATAGTTGAATATACATTTAGTTACATAGCTTGACTATTTTTTTTATCGCAGTTCAATCTCTTTTGCCTTCATTTACTTACCTTTTTTGATGAAGGTCTGCAAGTATTTTAGCTGTAGACGAACATGAAAAAGAAAAAAAAAATCTAATTAGATTAACTAAAAGAAAAGCAAAGCAACACTGCAAAATGAGCTAAAAGTAAAGAAGAAAATCAAATTCACAAATGTTATCTGAAGTTCAAATGAATCATGTCATTCGATTAATTATCTAGTCATCTTAAATAGTATTAATTCGAGACCAATTTTCTCTCTTGCTTAAGCTACAATTTTTTTATAGTGGTGAAAATGTTATTATTACCACTATATATATAAAAAATAATTGTCTCCGTGCGCGCACATGATGTCTCCGTGCACCACAGAGATACGAATCGTGTCTCCGTAGTGCACGGAGACATCTCCATGTACGCACACAGAGACATGGGTCGTGTCTCCGTGGTGCACGGAGACATGTGTTGTGTCTTTTTTTTTTTTTTAAACACACCAACTCCCTAACTAATCAAGTTTTCTGATTTTTACATAACTAAAANTTTTACATGTAAATTCAAAATTTATTCATATTTTTAACTACTCATTCTCTTAAAAATCATTATTCAAAATATTATTTTTTTCAAATAATAGCCTTTCATTTTTAATCATACATTCATTCAATAAATATTTTACATGTAAATTCAAAATTTATTCATATTTTTAACTACTCATTCTCTTAAAAATCATTATTCAAAATATTATTTTTTTCAAATAATAGCCTTTCATTTTTAATCATACATTCATTCAATAAATATTTTACATGTAAATTCAAAATTTATTCATATTTTTAACTACTCATTCTCTTAAAAATCATTATTCAAAATATTATTTTTTTCAAATAATAGCCTTTCATTTTTAATCATACATTCATTCAATAAATATTTTACATGTAAATTCAAAATTTATTCATATTTTTAACTACTCATTCTCTTAAAAATCATTATTCAAAATATTATTTTTTTCAAATAATAGCCTTTCATTTTTAATCATACATTCATTCAATAAATATTTTACATGTAAATTCAAAATTTATTCATATTTTTAACTACTCATTCTCTTAAAAATCATTATTCAAAATATTATTTTTTTCAAATAATAGCCTTTCATTTTTAATCATACATTCATTCAATAAATATTTTACATGTAAATTCAAAATTTATTCATATTTTTAACTACTCATTCTCTTAAAAATCATTATTCAAAATATTATTTTTTTCAAATAATAGCCTTTCATTTTTAATCATACATTCATTCAATAAATATTTTACATGTAAATTCAAAATTTATTCATATTTTTAACTACTCATTCTCTTAAAAATCATTATTCAAAATATTATTTTTTTCAAATAATAGCCTTCAAAGAGAGGATGAAGGGTTATTCACGTTTCATTTTATGGTCAAAGACAAATTGAAAGCTAAGTAGTGAGAATTTTAAAGATTCTCTGGAGGAAAAATAGAGATGTCTCCTACGTCATCCATTATATGTGGAAGTATCGACGTAATTTGATAGAGTCATTTGATTTGAATACTACATGAAGAATATAAGCTAGATGACGGAATGAGAAGACATAGAATGTAAAAGATCATACCATGAGTGATTCGGTATATTTGGATTCATACTAAATTATAATAGAATATTTTATTAGCTATTTTCATGTTTCCTAATATCTAATTTGTATTAAATTACCTTATTAGGACAATATACCAATTCTTGGTATGCATTTTGCTCGTTATCAATTATCATGCCTACACCGAGTCAAATTTGTTATGCACAAGCCCTGTTGAGGCAAGAAGTCTAAAAGCGCGAATACAACTAAAATGAAGAAGGCTCGCAAAAGAAACAAGGCGAACCATCCCCTTCATGGAGGCAAAATGTTGTTATTGTAACACACGTGGAAAAAAATTGAAGAAAGTGACTTCCAATTCAAATGAATAACACATGAATACGTAACAAAATCAGTTACCAATTCACCACTAAAATCTCGCCACCTGTCATTCTCTAAAATGATTCAAAGCTCAGGGAAATCTATAAATATTTCCGACTAGGAGAAATATAGCTTATAAAATTAAATATCTTCCCCTCAAATAGCCATTTTCTCTCTTGCTCGAGTTTAAGCATCAAAACTAATAAGCTCTGGAGAAGAAAAACCTAACTAGGTGAGAGGAATTTGTGTATTTCTACTGTCAACAAGCACCATATTAAGCATAGAGCTCGACACATTTTCTATTAAGCAGAATGAAATTTATGCAGTAAAAATTAAAATTAAAGTGATAATAGGAAAAGTTGGGACTAGAATTATAAAACTCCTTCAAGTTATGATGAAATCCTCCTACTCGTGCCGGACCACCATGTGAATTGAACATGAACATAAGCTTCAATTCAATAAAATAGTAGTAATATATCAAAAGGTGAAAAATGGAAGCATTAAACCCGCATGTCTTGGTATCAAGTGCAGAGAACTTTAGTTGGCACTCGCCACCCATGTGATATAGGCAGCTTTTCAATTCACACACGCCCAAGAACTCAGTTTTTTTTTTTTTCCCCCAAATAATCATTTATTTTTCTTAAATTCTAAATATCTAATCGCAACGACATTTCAATTTGTTCATATTCTATCTAATTAACTCGAGAAACTCTAGCATCAACTCGTCTAGGCAAGCTCGAGAAACTAATCCACGACGTGATACCAAATTCTAGTTCCAGTAATTGAAGCATAAATCCAAGGGTTTTTTTTTTTAACAAAATTAAGCAGAGTCCTTGTCAAAATTGGAAGTGCATGCTAGTTCACAATGATGTAGAAAGATGGGCTGTCTAATTCGTACGTAACCAAATTCTGCCTAGTTGCACATTTGCGTCTCCATAACGCCGTGCTTTCATTTTTAACCACATTAAGAACAAGGAAAAAAAGAAAAAAAAAA
>CAIGRB010155646.1:137429-153447 GCA_903798255.1 Fraxinus quadrangulata | reverse complement strand
AAAGTTTTGGGTTTATGTTTAAAATATTTTATTGTGTAAATGTATGGTTGAAAATGAGTATGGCAATTAAAGAATTTTAAAATAATGATTGTTAAACAAGGGCTAAGAAATACATTTTCCATGAAATATTTATTTTTTTGCGCATCTGATTGAATAAATAGATGATTATGACTGTGTGACAAGTTGAGCACTACATTCATTAGAGGCTTGGTTCATCTGCTTTGTACTCCAAATTGCACTAATCTTGCACATAGACTCCTCAGCCCTCATTTATGCATGCAAGAAAAACTTGTCAGACTGTTCTATTGAATCATAAGTTTGAATTTTGAAATGCGGACGATATGTGAAAATTGTTTCTTTGACATAGATGTTAGAAATGTATCTTAATGCATTGTGGGCTTATCACGTCTTTTTTTAATTTTGTCTTCTCAATGCTTCAAGGACATAGATCTAATGTAATTTAAGAATTATGCGTTCTCTGAATCTCCTCAGACTCTATCCAATGCAAATGCAAGAGCATAAACCATGACAACAAGAAACAAAATTCCACCGGAGATGAATATAAAATCTGCATTAATGTCCAGTTCCAAAAATATTTGCTCTTTTCTTTTAGAAGTAGAATTGCAAAAGAACTAAGCCAAGCTTGGAGCAACTGCCATTATTTCATTTATCCATAATTTCGGGGAAGGCTCGGAAAGTTTGTGTTTTATCATTAATTAGCATATTTTGATAGGTGACAAATAAGAACGAATCTGAATTATCTGAGCATTCACTTTTAGCAGCACCGGTCTTGCATGCAGACACCTGTTTGTTTAATTTATGGATGAAGATCCTTGTTAGCTCTAATTGGTTATTTAGCATATTTATAGAACTCATGTATGAAAAAAGGAGTTATGAGGTTGCTTGGGATGGGTACAATGTAATATTTTATTGCCTGCTAATTATGTAAAAATGAATTATTTAGTCCAGTACTTCAGTGTTTATAGGACAGTTTCTAATTTTTATTTTCTTCAAAAAAAAAAAAAATAGTCTTTTTCTGAAATGTTTAATGTGTTATTGATAGTTATTTAATGTTTGACAATGAACTGGCTTACTAACTGTTTCGTGTTTGCTGCGTCTTTGTAATTGTCAAGTTCATACGTTGTTGTTGGTGGTGGTGGTGATATTTCAACCTTGGTAAACAGCTGCTAATTTGTGGAAAATATTATTTTCCAGCGATAGGGCAATTCCTTCTTCAAATATGGACCTGCATTTTGCTCACTGCTCCCGGAATCTAGAAAAATGTAAAGTCTGCGGTGATATGGTTCCCAAAAAATTTGCAGAGGAACACTTTCTTAGCACTCATGCCCCGGTATGTGAGAACGTTACCCAGTGAAATTCTGTGCAATAATTTCCACTTTAGCAGAAAAATTTGCTACATCGGTCTTATTCCAGCATAGCTGTCAATTCTTTTTTAGGACCAATTTGTTTTTACTTCTGTGTCAGTAGCTTTATTAATGTCTCATCTCTAAATTTGTCTTAAAATGTTGATTACTTTATATCATATGTGTATGTGTGAGTTTGTGGGATGTGTTGCATGATGCACAGTTTGCAATATTTGTAAGCAAATTTATACTTGTGGATCATTTAGTGTTACCCATGTGAATTATCATGGCCTTGTTTATCACTGATCTTGTATGATGTCACATGTTTATGGGGATTTATACAAAATTGAAACTTGACTCCATGAAATATTTCCTGTACTTTGCTAAAATTGCATGTATCCTATTCTTCTGCTTGGTATGTCAAGGTCCTATTTCCATAATTAAATCAAAGAGGGTCACCGGGTCAGAACCTTTTGTTTATCCCTTTTTGGTTTATTCTTTACTCGACATTTGGAACCTGTGTAAGTTGGATGATACTTGTGTTCCTATAGATGTGGGTAGTGCAATGTTCATGAAAATTGCCTCCTTTTATGTATTTAAAACATCATTTTATCCAAAATAATATAATGTCTTCTGCCTCTCTTTTTTTCTCTCTGTCATATCCTCCATTGTGTTACGTGATGAAGACTGCCTTTGTTGCAACTTGCATTCTTATCTGTATAACTTCTGCATTATGTTTAACACATCCCAATCTAGTTATCTTGAACTGGTGAATCTACACTCTACGGTTTGGGTTTTATAACAAAAGTTTTCACACTAATGGCCTCTGTAGAAAAGAAGCATTACTCTAGTGGTTCTTGCCAAATATTATCTATTTGATGCAAAAGAGGATTGATTGACGTAATTTCCTTGGAGAACATTCAGGAAGATGCTTTAGCCTTGAAAATGCTTTCTTCATCCATTCAAAGGACAATATTCTTCCTTCCACCAACACCACAAAAAGCAAGCCAAAGAAAGTTACCCTCCTGATTGATTATATAGACAAGTGTATGCTGGAAACTTAACAATGGAAACAACAAAAAACTAAGCCTTTTTTTCAGTATTAGTTCATTAATATACAAGAGGATTGATTTTCTCAGTCTGTTGCTGCAAACCAATGAGCTCTGGTACATGTTTTACCTATGACAACGTTCCTTTGAACATGCTATATCCTCTTTCCACAAACACCATCGAAAAGCAGTGCACGGAAAGTTGCCCTCCTGATCATATAGACAAGTGTATGTTGGAAAGTTAAAAACTGTTGCAAAAGTAGATGTTCTCAATAAATTTGGGGTTTGTTACATGATTCCTTTTTTTGCACTCCATTTATGTCTGCAAGTTGGAAACATAATGATTGGAGGTGGCTAACAAGAAATACTCTCAATTTGGTATCTGATATCCCTTAAAGTCAGGAGTGCATGAGTTAAATCTGAATTTATTTTTAATTTTTTTATAATTTCAATACTACCTGTGGCTGTGTGTGACTGTGTGGGGGTTGAAAGTACATGCATAGTGGTCTAATGCCAAGGCCTGCTGGAGAGAATTTAAATTTGGGGGTGCTTACCCCCATTACAAGAATCTACTAATAATAGAAATGATACATCACTTTGCTAAACAGAAATTGAAGTCGATCATGGTTTTCCAGTGAACATCAGGTATGTAGAGCTTATCTAATCATAGTAACCTGCCCAGGAAACCTTAATCTTCTGGTCATTTTAAAATCTTGAGTTGTGGCATTTTAAATCTGACCTTGGAGAGCAAATATGCAACCGCATGTCCTTTTCTATAAATTTGAGATACTCTACACGAGAATGAAGATAAAATATGCTTAATTTCCTGGATGATGTGCTGGATATTCCATAGCCCCTGCTTATTCAAAAAGATGAAAGATATAGCTACAACCGAATCTGCTTTAATCCAGATATTTTTAAACCCACATAGTAAGAACAACTTGAATTTAGAAAACGGTGTCGTAAAATTAGCAATTAACCTTCCCTGTTTGGAAAATCCATCGTGATATGTTCATCTTATTGTTGGATAACAACTTGTCATCGGATCTACATTATTCCTCATTTCAGGCTATCATTATTTGGTGTCTGTGTAGTGACTTGTATACCTTGGTCAGGTAGCTTGTTCCCTGTGTACTCAGACAGTGGATCGTGATGTTTTAGATGTTCATAAAGGAGAAAAATGCCCACAAAGGATCGTGACATGTGAATACTGCGAGTTTCCATTGCCTGCAATTGATTTATTTAAGCATCAGGTAGTGATTTTTTATGGTGAAGAAATTTGGTATTGTTTTTGTGATTTAATATGCACATCATTGATCAATCTAGGAAGTATGTGGGAACCGAACAGAGCTATGTCCTTTGTGTCGCAAATACATAAGGCTACGTGAAATGAATGGTCACGAAAGTAGATGCAATGGTGTTGTCTATAATGTTGCAGAATCCTCAAGGTAAGAAAAATTATGAAGTCCTCAGTTTATATGAGCATTCTGTATTCCTAGGATGTTAATGATGACTCTCTATCTGTTGCATTGGTATATTTATAGCCTTTAACTGCAATAAACATGGGGTCAGCTACATGAATCCCTTTCTCCACTCTATTGAAATAGAAATTTATCTTGCTGCAATATTTGGCATGTAATGATTGATATACTCCGGGATAGACGAAATGATGCTGTTAAAACTTGTGAAAGATAAAGAATTACTGAAACTTAGATGAAATTGTGAACCTTAGTTATCTAAGAGTCAAGGGAATAATAATTGATGTGTATGGTAAGATTGGCTAACATAAATTGAACTCAAAGTTATTTTTATCAGCAAGAAAGAGTATGGTTTCAGACAGAGGGTGTTAATGGCAATATCTTTGCTTGAAGAGTACCCCTTGCAATCAATAATCTTAAGTAGCTTTTCTTAACTAGTTTTAGTTGGTGGCAACAAATCATACCTCAAAGAAGCTTTACCAAAAAATAATAAAAAAATTAAACCAGCTTATGACTTTGTTGATCTAAACTAAGGTTAATATAAAACTTGTTATAGGGTCATAGCCATGTTTACCCGTCTAACCCATGCTTACATAACCGGCTGTTATATTCTTGGTTTTGCTTTGCTTAGTTTCTATCAATTTCAAATTCTATTTAGTTTTGCTGTCCTTGGATCTAAACTATTTTGCACGGGTGCTTCTGAAGGAACGCGAGGCAACCCGAAAGAGACCGTGGTGGTGCTCAAAGAAGGCCACCGCATGAGTTTTCACCGAGGCTGCTCCTATATACGATTGCCATTACTGGCATTGCTGTTCTGTTAGGTTCGCTTTTTTTCCAGAGGAAACCAGGGGAAAACGACGTGCAATAGTTCTGAAGAATGTTTGTGCATTGCTGATGCGCGCCTTATTTATTCTGTGTATTCCATTTTCTTGCCTAATTCTACCTGTGTTTTTAATGCTTTTGAGAACGTGTTATCTATGCCAATCAGTGTATGAGATGAGTAAATATGATGTCTGTAAAGGGAATTGGTAACAGCACTGTAATAGAATAAAATGTTTCTATTCTCAATAATTATACCAATGTTTTCCATATCCTTTCAATCTTTCTCTGTCCCTTTTTAAATCAACATCGACGAGTGTTCGGCTATGTGATTATTGAAGAAGTGAAATGAGCAGTGTCTCTGGAGGAAGATCAAAAGTATCCACTTTTTTCGCGCCCGTTACTAGTGGGAGCAAGCTAAACCCTATGTTCCAAATTCAAGAATACGACTGATACGATTGATTCGTCTGTGTGCCTCTCGATCATGAAAGATGCTATGAATCCAATAATGATGCAACTCCGGTCGAGGTAACCACTCGGTTGTCCGGTACCGTCCATTCCAACCTATAAAATGTGATCAATCTTTCTTTTTGGTGACCCGTGCATTATTGTGGCAAATGTTTAGAGATTTGTTCGGTGATCCCAAGGTCCAAAGAAATGGGGTCCATATTGACACCTATTACTACTTGTGTGAACTGTAATAATTGATAAATAGAATATGCGCTTATTGCTCTATCGTAAAAAACAGAGAAAAAGAAATCGAATTTTCAAAGTGTATTGATATAGAGAAGTGTCATTATACAACAAAGAATTGCTCTGGTAGCTGATGCAATATTTACTGATAGAGAACAGAACGGTGACCGGTGGCGGTGTGGTGGTGCGAATTGCGGTGGGGGAGGGTGGCGGGAACCGACGATGGAAGCAAATATGATGGCGATGGCGGGCATCCCCTTCTGAGAAGTCCGTACAGCGAAAGTCAATATGAGTGGACGGCGTAAATTCAAGGACTTGATTAAGAGCATTTGCACCTGTGGAGGTAAATAGATAATATTTACATAAGCCTTGTTTGGTTAGGATTATAATAAGATTTTTAGGAGATTTTGATTGATAAAAATTAATGAAATTTGTGGTTGAAAAATTATGGATTCTATAATAAAATGTGTAGTTGAAATTAATCGTTGACTTTGACTTAAAATGAATTTTAATTTCTACCAAACAATGATTAAATGTGTGTCAGCACTTTTATCCATGTCTTGTTATAGTTATTATTTGACGCTGTATTTATCTTGTAAATATTTTATTACTCACTTGATCATTATTTTTAATCACACGGTCCTTAAGGTTTTATATTTTTTTATCTATTCATTGAGCGCATGTTCTTTGAGATTCACTCTTTATATGATGATCAAGTTCATAAGATTTTCTATAAAAATGCTCCATGTTTTGACTATTTATTTATTTTTTTTCAACAAACATTTATTGATATCTCATCATTTCGTATTTAACATAATTTTTTTGTGTCAATTACCAATCAATTCAAATAGGATTTGAATAATTTAAGAAGTGGAGTTATGAACTATTATTGCATATTAAATACAGTCATTATAAAAAGTTATAATAGTCTTTTGAAGTTTTTACCATTAACTCCATTAAATAGAGAATATTTGTGTGTAGAGTCTCTTGAAAATGCTCTAAGATCTTAAAAGCTTAGCCGTCAAGGAGTAATGCAATTCAAATAATGTCTAGATGATCATCTATATATATGACATCGGGGATCCTATTATCACATTGATCACATATAAAGAATAATGCTATATAACACTAGTGATATTTAATACCAATATATGTGTGTATGATAGATTCTATTAAATATCATAAATCTTAACAATTAATTGAACCAATGATTTAATGACATCAGTATTGTCACATACACTCGTGTTAATCATCACGGGTACTAGCCCCTATTTGACAATTATTAATTGGAAAAAATAAAGTTTTGAATAGTATTTTTTAGGCGAATGTATGGTTAAAAAATAGAGAATTTTTTTTTTTGGATTTATGAGCATAATATTTTGTTGTGTGAATGTATGGTTGAAAATGAGTATATAAAAAAAAAAAACAAACAAAAAGAGTTTTCAAATAACTGTTGTCAAACAGGGGCTATTCATTAGCATTACTCAAGCCTAAAAATGCATTCAATGTTTATTTGGCAAATGGAAGTAACTTCACTACCACATTGATCAATAATCAACTCTACATTAATAGTTTTATTCACTACCGGAAAAATAAATATGATTTCAAAGAAAAAAAAAACTGACATAAATGGAAATTAATGCATAATAGGCTTTTTTGTTTCAATTTCAAATCCCTCAAATTGTGAAGGATGGTTATAACAGTTTTCTTTTGTTATCCTATTTTTATTGTAAGACATACTATGTCCAACTGAATGGATGTCAAGATAGTAAATATAATTAAATTAAGGAAGAAATTACATTTTAATAATTTTATTTATCCTCATATTTTCGAGTGCTTTTCAACATATTCCAAATTTGGGAAGAATGCGTGTTCAAATCAAACATAATTCAGTTCACAAGAAAAAGGTATATCATTAACATATAATTCAAAATCTTTTTTTTTTAATTATTATTAAATTTGTGTTGATTTGCTTCTGTACCCGTTTTGTGGCCTGGAATTTAAATTATAAGAAGAGATCTTTTCTGGCATTGGTAATTATGTGAACGCTTGTTCGAGAACACAATTTTAAAATTTGATCGTTCTTTTCAGATTTAGATAAATCTAATTGATCTTTTGAATTTAGTGGGCTTTGATACCGTATTGAAACCTGATTCGCCTTAAAAGTCAACATCGTTAGGAGGCCAGTCCGAGACCTTATATCTTATACAATTATCATCTTTATTCGGTGTCAAATGGAATTATACCTTAAAGCCAATTATTGACTTGTATCGAGTGAGAACTTCATCACTTGTCTGATATTGCATGCAAAGTCGAAATGTGTGACATAAATAAACACTTACCTTCATAATCTATTTAGAATTCAGAAATTCAAACCATTTATGGACTTCTTTAGAATCCCTTTATGATCTTATTTACATCATTATTTCAAAAAATTTCACTTTTATACAGCTATATAAACACCCCTCGGGAGTTTACTGAAGTATCTTTTCGTACATAACCATTCACCAAACACATTTTGGTTAGGAGATTACTGAAGCTAAAGTAATACCCATTATAAAGGATGCTTTCTCTTTAGTTATAAGAAAGCTAAGTCTTAGATACCCTCTAATGAAACATATTTATACAGCATTTCTATCTCCCATGACTATAACAGATGTCATATAGTTTAGAAATATGTGCACTTGTCCTTTTTCGTGATTTGGATTGTAATTTGTTCATGCAGGAGACGGTTTTGGAACAATGTCGCCTATAGGGGTGCGATTGTATGTTCAAGATCGACATGTGAGTTCATTTTCTTGCCCAAATATCCCTTTGTTGATTGATGTTAGGACGAGACAATGAAAACTTGCTGATATTTGAACTGCTCACTTTCAGCTCTTTAATTCCATTTATTGGATATAAGCATCTGTTTATACACTTTGTCAAATCAAGTTGACAAGCTCTGGATTCTCCTATTTGATTTTTCTTATTTCGTGGTATAAAATATTGTCGTTAAGGTCTTCTCATTTGCTTCTGTTTTAAATAGATAGCTTTACATATATGTACTAGTACTACTATTCAGAAACTTCCATTAATCTGCGAGTAAAATCTTGTTGTGAGCGCATATAACTATGACGTATAAATCATTTGACGAGGAACTCAAGGAAAATACTTGCTTCAAATGTATCTGATATGATCTTCAATCGATTTAGCTTTATTAAGATTCTGTTTCTTGCATCGTTAATTGACACGGCATTGATTTGCAGGTTGTGATAGACAATGGCATACTCCAAGTTACACTGTCAAAGCCTGAGGGAATTGTTACGGGAATTCGTTATAATGCTGTTGACAACTTGCTAGAGGTCCTCAATAATGAATCTAACAGAGGGTAAATGCTTCCGAATCCTGGTTTAACAGATGACTATTCATTAATATTACAAAATTTAATGATCAAATGGAGTGGAAGTAAAGATTTTCGAAGGGTTTGCTGACAGCTCAATCGATTTCATTTCATCAAAATATAACATATTTTAACATGAACCATTTTTCCAAGTGATTTATACAATATTAGAAATACTGACTTGAATTCAAACCTATAGGATTTCGTTTTATTAATGTATTCTTGAATGGTGTTGGAGGTATTGGGATGTCGTCTGGAATTCACAAGATGGAAGTAGCCGAACCGGATTATTCGAAGTGTATGTTCCTTGTTCCTCTTTTATACGGTTTCTTGTGTGCTTGACAAGATTAAGTTCTTGTTATAAATGTAAGAATTGCTCGAATATTTGAAAATAATGCAGGATTAAAGCGACAAGTTTTAACATTATAAAGGAAAGCGAGGAACAGGTAGAGGTGTCCTTTTCAAGACCTTGGGATCCCTCGCTCCGGGGCAAGCTCGTTCCCCTGAATATAGATAAAAGGTCCTGTCTTTAGTTATTCCTTGCACAAAAATACACGACGTTAAAACAATTATAATCGAAAGGATGTGTTTGTAGGTTTATTCTGCTCCGTGGGTGTTCAGGCTTCTACACATATGCTATATACGAGCACGTTGGTTCTCCAGAATGGCCCGCTTTCAGCCTCGGAGAAACAAGAATAGCTTTCAAACTTCGAAAGGATAAGTAAGATTTTATGATAGTGGCCTATTCTTATGAAATCAAGCAAAAACAATTTTCATTTAAACTTCGTGCAATGCTCTTGATATTAATCACAATGTGACGCTTGAAAATGTCTAGGTTCCATTATATGGCAGTGGCAGACAATCGGCGAAGATTCATGCCCCTACCAGATGACCGTTTACCTGGAAGAGGCCAACAGCTGGCATACCCAGAGGCGGTCAGCCTTGTCAATCCCGTAGAGCCTGAGCTTAAAGGAGAGGTAACTTCGCAATTTTTTTCTAAAAAGACACAAATAAGCTAATGATACTATTTGTTATCGATCATCAATGAATTATCATCAGATGAGAAGTTATTAGAACTGTTACAGATTTTGTAGTTCTATTAAGATTTTTCCTACAATGATCCTTGGTCCCATGATAACCAAATTTCTGTACTTGTTATTTACCTAGATTGTCCATGCCTGGCAGGTTGATGACAAGTACCAGTATTCCTGTGATAACAAAGATCTTAAGGTCCATGGTTGGATTTCTATGGATCCAGCTGTGGGATTTTGGCAAATCATACCCAGCGATGAGTTCCGCTCTGGTGGGCCCCTCAAACAGAACCTAACCTCGCATGTCGGACCCACGACACTGGCAGTAAGATGCTTATCTGTTGATTAATAAGATTTTAGTCATCTAGAAATTTTATATATTCGTTATAAAATTCAATAGGATTCAGGGATTCACAAACTTACTTTTTTGTGATTATTATATATCAGGTATTTCTTAGTGCTCACTATGCTGGAGATGATCTGGTCCCAAGATTTGGCCAGGGCGAGCAATGGAAGAAAGTTTTTGGCCCGGTTTTCGTCTATGTTAACTCTGTGATGGATGGAGAGGATCCACTAACTCTATGGGATGACGCCAAGCAACAGGTCGAGCAATTTAGTTTTGATTGATATTGCTATTGATATGTTAAAACAAACACATGTTCATATGTTTATCAATTAAATCGGTGAAGTGCAACAAAATTCAGAACATACTTATTTTCAGATGTTGGTTGAAGTTCAAAGCTGGCCATACAGTTTTCCAGCATCAGAGGACTTCCAATCATCAGACCAACGGGGTAATGTTAATGGCAGGCTATTGGTTCGAGACAGGTGAGAACTCGATAACTATTTGACTTTTTCAGGCTTCTTTTTCTTATACGAATGAATTATGATACTTTTGTTTACTTGCCTAGGTATGTTAGTGATGATTATATTCCAGCAAGCCGTGCATACATTGGATTGGCCCCACCGGGGGAGGTTGGATCATGGCAAAGAGAATGCAAGGTTATAATAATTAAGTTCTCTAACTGATCGCCAAGATTCTGACATTCTTTTTAAGAAATTCTATAAAACTCGGTCTCAATGTTAAGAATTTCACATCTGAAATGTATACAGTTGATGACTTTAAGTTATTTCATTCAGGACTACCAATTTTGGTCAAGAGCAGACGTAGAAGGCTATTTCTCGATAAACAATATACATACGGGCAACTACAATCTTTATGCATGGGTCCCTGGCTTCATTGGAGATTATCGAAATGAAGTTGCCTTTACGATAACTCCAGGTCTTGTTTAATGCACTTACCTTTTTCTTCTCCATTTTAAATTTTTTTGATTATACTGAATTTTCCGTGGTGACATGATACAGGTTGTAATATAGAGGTAGGAAATATTGTATATGAGCCTCCGAGAGATGGCCCGACATTGTGGGAAATAGGCATTCCTGATCGTTCTGCTGCAGAGTTTTACGTACCTGATCCTGATCCGAAATATGTTAACAAACTTTTTGTCAATCATCCAGAGAGGTTAGTTTACATTGGCCTTTATTTTACGAGTTTCACAGGTCCATTCACAGTAAAAAAATAACGATATCCATATTATGAATTCATTGTCTCAATAGGTTTCGGCAATATGGACTATGGGATAGGTATTCGGAGTTGTATCCTGGTGAAGACTTGGTCTACACCGTTGGCTTGAGCGACTATCGAAAAGATTGGTTTTTCGCGCAGGTTAATAGGTACCTTTCTAACTATTTTTGTATGCTTAGTCGCACATTCTTTTGGTCTTCTTAGTAAGAAATCCGAATGTTTCTAAAATGAAGGAAAAAAGATAACAAGTACGAAGGAACCACATGGCAGATCAAGTTCAAACTTGACATTGTCAACCAAGCCGGAGTATATAAACTGCGTGTGGCACTTGCATCTGCAACCTTAGCTGAACTGCAGGTAAAACCCGTCGCCAGATTCATATATTCGTGCTTGAGAAATCATATAATTACTCTACTCGAATTTCTTCTAGGTTCGAGTTAATAATCCAAATACAAATCGGCCATTATTCTCAAGTGGCTTGATTGGGAGGGACAACTCGATTGCAAGACACGGAATTCATGGATTATATTGGCTTTACAGTGTAGACATACAAGGAGCTATACTTGTGCAAGGGGACAATACCGTGTTCTTGAAACAACCAAGGAATACAAGTCCTTTCCAAGGATTCATGTATGATTACATTCGACTCGAAGCTCCCTCGAACTAGACATTCAGATGTCCTCTCTAGAGGGATCGAATAGAGAGAAATAAAGAACATGTTAGTTTAGAAATAAAGAAGTAACACAAATAAGTGAACTGTGAACATGTTCAATCTTGCAATGTACATTGTTATGTACAAACACCGTCGAGTCGTTGAGTAATATTTCCTATTGTTATCCTTCGGAAATCTATACCGAACATCTTACCATGCTAGTCATGTCAAACTACAATATTCGACCTAAGCATAGAGATGGTAATGGGTCGAGCCGAGCCGAGCCGAGCCGTATACTCACGAGCTTGGCTCGTGCTCGTTTGTAAGTTGTTTGCTCAGCTCGTTACTCGTGGCTCGCGAGCTTAGCTTTTTAAACTTTTTTTTAACTATACATTTTCTAAACCTTAAAAAAAATTTTAAAAAATCAATGAGTCGCTCGTCAAAAACGAGCTGAGTACAAGCCGCCTGGTTCGATTGCCGCCCCTACCTAAGCATATGTGTCACCACCCATCTTGAAGGAATTAGATTGGCTAGAGCGTTTGGTGTGACAGTATCATCATGATACCTAGGCTTTAAGCCTACACGTTAGGTCATCATGATTTCCTCTTGATTGGTTAACTTGGACAGTGATGCCATTCAAAGGGGATGAAGCCCCTACCCTGCAATGGCGATGTTTCCCATGGATCAACTTTGACCTACGTCGATAGGGTTTTAAGTTGATGTTCTGAGCTGATTTTTGTTTTTCGACAAAGAGGATCCTTTGACCAAGTCAAGGTGCACTTTTACTTGACACGGCATGAGTTTAAGATTGATCACAAGAAGCATTATTTAGATTAAATCGTTTGCTACTTAAACTAGCATGGTTTATTTCTTCATTACAAAGCATTCACTTGGAACTCATGACAAACAATAGCAAAATCATTATTGGCTCTTAAAAGACACGGAGAAGGCACTCCCAAAGCTACCATTGTTGCAGGACCAAAATAAACACAATAATTTTTAAAATTCTGATTATATTCACTATCTACTGACTACTGTTCTAGCTTGCAAGTATTTTAATATTTTTTATTCAATCCCGTTTGTAGTTTCATTTTTTCAGGAATCTTAAATAGTCCTTTACTGATTTTATAATTCAAAAATATTACATAATGATCTCATTATTATCATGGCAAGAATCCATTTACATCTATTATCTTCGAATTTGATCTCGAATATTAACATTACCATCCATAATCAAAATTCTCAGTCCAATATGAGTAAAAAGTTGTGCAACATCAATTTCGTATTACATAATTTGTCAACATCATATTCTTTTAAAAAGGATGCAGCAATTCTTGAAATACAAAAAAATAATTATTTCAAACAAAACAATAATTTTTTTATTATTTCTCATCTTTAATCATTTTAATTGTTTTAAATGGGATAATTTGAAAAACCTTTTCTGCCCTTCTTTCAATTGGTCAAATACTGGTCAATAGCACATTTTTTTGGATGGAAACTGTGGTGCCAAGATTGAAAGGGTTTGGGACTCCACGTCACTTTTTTGAAAGGTTTGGCACTATTGGTGCAATTTAACCAAATGGTAATGTGTAATACACACTTTTGGTCAGCCAAGTTTTAGCAAAGTTTTATATTGGTCACTAAACTTAATTTTGTTCCACTCACTATCCTTCCTTAAAACTAAAACAAGAAACTCATTAGAGCTTGTTTGACAACCATTATTGTAGAAATAGAGAGTTTTGAGCAGTGATTTTTATGAGAACGTATAATTAAAAAGTAGTTAAATGTGTGTTAGCACTTTTATCCATGTCTTGTTATAGTTATTATTTGCCACTCTATTTACCTTGTAAATATTTTATCATTATTTTTAACCACACAGTCTTTAAGGTTTTATATTTTGTTTATCTATGCATTGAGTGCATGTTCTTTGAGACTCACTGTTTAAAAGATGATCAAGTTCATAAGATTTTCTATTTATCAAGAACATCTTATGTATAATAGAGAGCATTTTTGAATTTAGAGATTTAAAAAGGCTCTATGTTTTGGCTATTATTTTTCTTTTCAAAAAACATATATTGATATAGCATCATTTTGTATTTAACATAATTTTTTGAGTCAGTTATCAATCAATTCAAATATGATTTGAATAATTTAAGAAGTTGAGTATTGAAATCTATTATTGCATATAAATAAAGTCATTATAAAGTAAAAATGTGGAATTGTTTCTCTCTTTATTCTAAAAAGTTAAAATATAGTCTTTTGAAATTTATTTTTACCATTAATTCTATAAAATAGAGAAAATTTTGTGTGTAGAATCTCTTGAAAATGCTCTAAGAACTTAAAATCTTAGCCACCAAGGAGTAATGCAATTCATATAATGTCTAGATGATCATCTATATATGTGACATCGGGATCCTACGACGTTGATCAACAAATAAAGAATTATGCTATATGACATTAGTGATATTTAATACCAGTATATGCGTATGATAGATTCTATTAAATGTCATAAATCCTAACATTTAATTGAACAAATGATTTAATGACATTAATATTGTCACATACACTCGTGTTAATCATCACGGGTGCTAGCCCCCTTTTTGACAATCAAAGAAAACAAAGTTTTGAATAATATTTTTTAGGAGAATGTATGGTTAAAAAATAGGAAAAAAATTGGATTTACGTGCAAAATATTTTATTATGTGAATGTGTTATTGAAAATAAGTATATAGAAAAAAGAGTTTTCAAATAAATATTGTCGGGCTATTCATTAGCATTATTCAAGCCTAAAAATGCATTCAATGTTTATTTGACAAATGGAAGTAACTTCACTACCACGTTGATCAATAATCAACTCTACATTAATGGTTTTATTCACTACTAGAAAAATAAGTATGATTTCAAACGGAAAAAAAAAAGGACTAATTGACATAAATGGAAATTAATGCATTATAGGCTTTTTTGTTTAAATTTCAAATACCTCAAATTGTGAAGGATGGTTATAACAGTTTTCCTTTGTTATCCTATTTTTTTGTAAGACATAATATGTCCAACTGAATGGATGTCAAGATAGTAAATATAATTAAATTAAGGAAGAAATTACATTTTAATAATTTTATTTATTTTCGTATTTTCGAGTGCTTTTCAACATATTCCAAATTTGGGAAGAATGCGTGTTCAAATCGAAGATAATTCAGTTCACAAGAAAAAGGTATATCATTAACAAATAATTCAAAATCTTTTTTCAAAATTATTATTAAATTTGTATTGATTTGCTTCTGTACCCGTTTTGTGGCCTGGAATTTAAATTATAAGAACAGATTTTTTTCTGGCATAGCTAATTATGTGAACACTTGTTCGAGAACACAAATTTTGAAATTTGACTGTTCTTTTTCAGATTTAGACAAATCTAATCAATCTTTTCATTTTAATGGGCTATGATACCATATTGAAGCTTGGTTCGTCTTAAAAGTCAACATTCGTTATATGTTATACAAATCTTTATTCGGTGTCAAATTGAATTATACCTTAAAGCCAGTTATTGACTTGTATCGAGTGAGAACTTCATCACTTGTCTGATATTGCATGCAAAGACGAAAGGTGTGACATAAATAAACACTTATCTTCATAATCTATTTAGATTTCAGAAATTCAAACCATTTATGGACTTCTTTAGAAGCCCTTTATGATCTTTTTTACATCATTATTTCAAAAAATTTCACTTTCATACAGCTATATAAACACCCCTCCCTCAAATGACTTCATAGAAAAGGTACATAACCATTCACCAAACACATTTTGGTTAGGAGATTACTGAAGCTAAAGTAATACCCATTATAAAGGATGCTTTCTCTTTAGTTATAAGAAAGCTAAGTCTTAGATACCCTCTAATGAAACATATTTATACAGCATTTCTATCTCCCATGACTATAACAGATGTCATATAGTTTAGAAATATGTGCACT
>CAIGRB010155646.1:95401-133434 GCA_903798255.1 Fraxinus quadrangulata | reverse complement strand
CCCCACACTAAAGTTCAAATTTTGCTATCCTTATAGTTTTCAATTTTTGCTCCCCACAATTAAATTTGTTTTGAAAATTGCCCCCACAATTCTTTTATCCTAGCTCCACCCCTCATTGTAAACTATGAGATATTTCCGCTTCATGTGCTCTTCAAGTGATTGTTTAATTATGATATAAATTTGTTGTTTGTGTGTGTACATATATATATAGACACACACACACACACACACACACACACACAAAACACACATATTTGTCTTTATAACCAACTTTAATGCTGAAAAGGTTCTTAGAAGAAAAGATAGTTTGAAAAACTAGCGTAGGATATGGAGAATATTGCAAGGAAAGAAAACGATAAACATATATACACACACACTCTTGCTTTTGTCTGTCTTTGAAAAGGAAGAAAGCAATCAGCAATAAGGTTCTCCACATCTACATTTCAGACTGGTAAACTTTTGAAAATAGTAAGAAAGGCGACTTTTTGTATCAATGTTAAAAGTCTTTCTAATCTTTATGTCAAAATCCTAGCTCGATCCGTTGATAGGAAATCAATTTTGTTATTTCGGGTTTGAATGTATTCAGGTGTGATCAAGAAATTGCCAAACATTATGCAGTCTGGTGTTGCAGTGCAGTTGCATGTTGAAGATGATCGGGTAAGTCAAATACAATCCATTTTGATTTTGTGATTATGTGCTTTTTTTTCTCTCAATATGCTAAATGAACAAACTTTTTAATAATCAATGTATTGTGTTAAATCTTGTATTCTTCTAATCATTTGGGGTTCTTAATCGTAATTATTTAGCCGACAACCGGTATTTGAAAACTCTTTTTTCTACATACTCATTTTCAACCATATATTCACACAATAAAATAGTTATGTGCGTAACTCAAAAATTTTTCTGCGTAAACTCAAAACTGTTAGTTAGTTGACCAAAAATCAAAAGCTTGACCAAATGTTGACTAATTTTAAAAGGGTAAAAATGTAATTTTATATTTTACATATAAAATAGTTAAAACAAAAGAATTAAGTGAAAAAAAATAAAAAACTGTTCATCTCCTTTCCACGCCCCCACACCACACCCCACCCCACCTCACCCACCCCAAAACCAAAAATTAAAACCCACCAAAACCACAACGCCACCATTATCCTCTTCGCCTCCACCGTCTACCTCTAGCCAAAACCTCGAATTTACCACCCCGAACACAACCAGCCAATTTCTCGTCGGCATCAACACGAACTCCATCATTGTCGTTCTTAAACTCTTTCATTTTCTTCCTGGTGCGTTTCCTTGGTGGTGGTGGTGGCAGCGGTGGAGGCGAAGGACGGGATGGGATTTGCCCTCTTCTAATACCTAAAAACTCAAAACTCTGAGGCGAGGAATTACGAGCCCCATCCTCAGACGACGAAGGCAAAAATGGCGTATATGCCCTCTCCTCCCGGGGTGGAGGCGATGGGATATAACGCAGTAAAGGAGTTGGAAAATTCAGTAAGCTATCCGGTGATTTTGATGCTAAGTTCATGGGGATACTGAAATTCAACACCACCGATGGGCTATTATCAGATGACGAAAAATGAGCTGGAGAGTTCAAATTAATTGGGTTTAGGGTTTTAGGAGGGGCTGACCTCATGTGAAATGGACTAGCACTGTTTCCTATGGACCCTCTTGGTGAAAAAAACTCTTCTTCCTCATTATATCAAAGGAAGAATAAAAGGAATCAGGGTTGTCTGCAGTAGCATCTTTGTAATTTTGGTAAGAGTGTTGACGTGGCATTGACAGGAGAGGGTGAAGCTCTGATGACCCCAGCCGTTGGCAATCTATCGAAATGGCTATAGGAGTGTTCTTTTCATTTTTGGTAGCGGCGAAGCCAACATTTGCATCTTGTGAGTTGACTAGTGTACCCAAGTAGATGAATTCGGAAGAGGTGGAGGTGGGTGTGTGGCAGGGGAACGGCGGAGGTGGTGGTTTTAATTTTTGATTTTTGGATGGGGTGGGGGAAGAAGATGAACTGTATTTTCTTCTTCTTCTTCTTCTTAATTCTTTTGTTTTAGTTATTTTACATGTAAAATATAAAATTACCTTTTTACCCTTTTAAAATTAGTCAAAATTTGGTCAAACTTTCGATTTTTGGTCAACTAACGGTTAAACTAATAATTTTCATCCACTTGGACTCCAGTTACGACATTTTGAAAGGTTTGGTATCGTGGGTGACACAAATGAAAGGTTTGGACAAAGTCTGCAACTTAATGAAATGATTGATACCGCTGCTACAATTATCCCTATTTTAAATTAAAAAGTTGGGTTACTTATAAGTAAATTTTTGAAAAAAAATAGAGTTGGACTCCATAAAATTTTTATTAGTGTAAATTAGGTTCCCAACCTTTAAATATATGAATGAGTTCCGATATTATTGTTGAGTTTGGATTTCATTATAATCTTATTATAATAATAAAAAATTAAAGTCTAACATTAATTTTAACCATACCTTCACATTTACTATTCACTTATTATTTACACATTTCGTAGAACTTATTACTCTTCTTCGTTATAATCTCATTATAATTTTTTTTCACATAGAAAATTGTTAATGTGGACATTTTGTGATTTAAAGTTTGGTGACAATTTTCAAACCACTTAATGTCCTCTGTCTCGTGAAACTCGGGGGCGATTAACATCTACATTGATGATTGCGTTAAATAAATATCCAGAGTAATATATTTAAGGATTATGTCATTTGTACACTCCCTCTTTACACTATGGATGGTTTTTGTTTTGTTGTCAAAAAAATATTAATTGTAAAAGTTGTTTTTTTTCTTTTTTAAAGCGTCCAGTTAAATGATATCACGTGACATATGGTAAGAAATAAGGTACACCTAACATGATTGTAGAGTTAAATAGGTTAGAACTTAGAATCCTACATTAAAGGTTAAAGACCTGAGTGTACACACATGGGGGTGGGGCCCGCGATTTTAAGCCCCACGTCCATGTGAAAAGGTTGTCATGACATCCAACATTTCTCTAAAAATTATAAACTTAAAATAAGCCAAAGGTTGATTGTACATGCAACAATCAAAAAAGAAGAAATTCGAGTAAATAGAAAAATTGAAATAGTTATTTTATTATTTTGATAAACATTTTTCATTATGTATAATAAAAATTGATGAAATTTATAATTGAAAAATAATAAATTTTAATGAAATATAATTATATTAAAATTTTAATTTTAATAAATTTTAATCCCTATCAAACAACACTTATTTGAATATCATGAATTTCTAATAATTGCTATTTTGAACCTAGTAAATGTAATAATTGATAATTAGATTATAGTAAATCTAATAATTATTAACCAAATTTATTTCTTTCTTATCCCGTGAATACAACTATGCGGCTATGCCTTTCACTGGTACACGTACCTCTACTTTCCAAACTCCCACCCGAAATTTCACCTGAATTATTAGAAAATAGGTTCAGCTAGGCATTTTGTAGAGCAGTTTGTGGCCATTGCCACAGGCTGATGCAGGAACTACAAACACTGTGATACAGAAACCAAATGACGTGCTGTGTACTCTCGACATCAGTACAAGAAGACTTGGTTACGTTCTAATTCACTTTTAGGAAATAAACTTCTGTTTCATGTACCTATAGATTTATTTCTTTAATTGTAAGGGTGGCATTTTGTGTTTCTTTCTCCCATAATTGCACTCCGAAATTGAAGAAAAGGAACAGAGGCTTTCTGTCGGTTTTTTTGTGAAACTTGTTATTGTGTGATTTTTAATGGGTGGGGTTGAATTTATGCAGGTTGTGATTGATAATGGAATACTCCAGCTCACGTTGACCAATCCAGGAGGTATTATTAGGGGCATAAAATATAATGGAATTGACAACTTGTTAGAACTGAACAACATAGATCTGAATGGAGGGTATGTTCAAGGTTCTCTTCTGTAGTGTCTTTGGATGCTAAGCATAGTTTTCTGATCAAGTTTTTTCGTAAATAACAAATGAAGCATGTATGGGCTTACATGACAAATGCTAGTCATCATGCAAAGTAATTTTCCTTTATGTATTAGACAATCTATTGAGAATTTCAAAAACATGGACTTTGTTCTAAAATGAAAAGTTTGGATGTGTTGACAACTATTATTTACTAGACATATTGCTATATTCTTCATCAGGGTACTTGGTTTATTTTAAGTTTGTCATTTATTTTCATTATAGATCTGAAGGAAGATCATATGTCCTGTCACTCTCGCTCGACAACTTACGCTACCTAGTCAGAATTGTACTTGTCTAGGCATGTAATTTCTTATTTAGTTGACAACTTGAACGCAATGTGGAGCAAATGGGGTGACTGGAATGTAGGTAAACTAAGGCCACCAGCAACCCATTGGCTAATGCTCAATTCCTTCTTCTCTATAGAAAGTACAGTTTACCCTCCTGAATTGTGGCATCACTCTCATTGCGAATAAAAGTAGATTTTCTTTATGAAATTCTTTAACATTGGAATCCTATTTACATATCTTCTTCTTTTAAAAAAGTATAGTTATTCCTAGTTATTATTATATGGCAAAGCAAGAAAATCAGTTTGTTAGTTTAAATGCTTCTAGGTAATTTGTTTTATATTTCTTTTTGTATATTATTTGTTAAAGATATGCCCCTGGTCTCTGCTTCCTGCACATGCCTTGCGCATTCTATGGATTGCAGCACAGTTCAACTTATAGTAAACCCCACCTCCTCCTCTTCCCTTTTCCCTTCCCCCGAATTTTGGCACTGTTTGTGTGTAAAGGAAGTCTTTTTACGTTTATTCGATAAGATTACCTATATTTTGTTTTGCATTTATCTGGATAAAATATTCACTTCCTTTATTAAAATCTTGACTGTGATTAAGGATTCACTTCGGTTGCTGATGTAACTATAACAGGTTTTGGGACCTTAATTGGAGTGAAGCAGGGAGTTCCAAGACAAGAGGAAAATTTGATACGTATGCCTATGACTTTCTTGTTCTATCTCTTCCTTTCTCTGTGTAATGCATAAATAAGATACTACTTTCCTTCAAATATTTAGATAAATTCTTGTTATCATTGTATGTGACATAAATTATGCTTTTCATTATTTCTATTCTAGATAGTCATAGAGCTGACTAACTCTTTTTTCCCCATAAATTGAACACTATTACTACACAGGATTGAAGGGACAAGCTTGAAAGTTATCGTAGAAAATGAGGAGCAGATCGAGCTCTCATTCACAAGAATGTGGGATGCTTCAGTCCAGGGTGAACAAGCTCCTTTATTTATAGACAGAAGGTTCTCTCTTCTATGTTGCTTAAATTTTTATTTGGTCATTTTAATTAAAAATGATGATAATGAATGAAAATGAATATGAATTTCTAGGTTTGTTATGCTTCGTGGCTCCTCAGGATTCTACTCCTATGCCATTTTTGAACATTTAGAGGACTTTCCTGGTTTCAACCTTAACACAACCAGGATTGCATTCATGCTCAAAAAGGACACGTAAGAGTTCCTGAACCTTATTGGACAAGACTGAATTATGTATGTAATCAGAAACTTCAATATTGTCTTAATAACATGAAGATATTTATTGAAATGATCAAATGTGATCAAATAAGTGTTAGTATGATAAAAATAAAACTTAGGATAGTTGAAATATGATTGATCCCTGAAAAAATATTATTCCTTAGATCACCATTGAACAAAGTAACATGTGGGTATTGATAATGACCTTGTAAATGATCAGGTTTCACTACATGGCCATTTCAGATAGTAGGCAAAGATACATGCCCCTTCCAGATGATCGTTTACCAGAAAGAGGTCAACAACTAGCTTACCCAGAAGCAGTACTCCTTGTCGATCCTATAGAACCAGAATTCAAAGGAGAAGTAATATCTAAAATATCCTCTTCCTTGAGAATAATGCTAATAAATGTCTTGGCTTTTATTTGGTGTGAACTACTGAATTTGAGTGCCTTGGTTGATTTATATCATGCAGGTAGACGACAAGTATCAGTACTCATGTGAGAACAAAGATAATCAGGTGCATGGATGGATATGTTTTGACCCACCAGTAGGGTTCTGGCAAATAACTCCTAGCAACGAGTTTCGAACTGGTGGACCCTTCAAACAAGACTTAACATCCCATGTGAACCCAACAACCCTTGCTGTAAGTTCCTGATCATATTCTTTTTCTTTTAAGTGACATGCTTTGACAATTAACATGTCATCAATAATTTAAGTTGCTGAGGTGATTGTTTTCACTTGGTAATTTTGATCATATTGGAGACCAGATATTTGTTACTTCACATTATGCGGGAGAGGATCTTCTAGTAAAATTTCAACCTGGTGAAGTATGGAAGAAAGTCTTGGGCCCGGTTTTTATCTATCTGAATTCTGTACCAGATAGAGATGATGCTCTTTCTCTTTGGGATGATGCTAAAGAGAAGGTGAGGGGTTTAAGTAGAAGATTAAAATCAAAACAAGAAATTGTCTGTCATTGCAGCGAAGTAATTGTGACATTTTTGACATCGTGATCATACTTAATGGCTTTCAGATGAAAATGGAAGTCCAATCATGGCCTTACAGTTTCCCAGCCTCCACGGATTTTCAAAAATCTGATCAAAGAGGCACAGTAAGGGGTAAATTGATGGTACAGGACAGGTTTTATTCTTTCTTACCTTCATTACATAATTTTTACAGTACTTCCCTCAGCAACAATTAGCACTTAGAACTAAATTGAAAGGTGTGATCATGTTAGATTACCCTAACTTTTAGCTACATGGTGTAGATCACTTCCACTTCTAGTGAATCAAGGTCCTCTCTGCAAGTGTGGTAACCTTAACCTTGAAATACAAAAGCCTCAAAACCTGCGTAAAGCAAAAACGGCAAATGACTTTATTTCTGCATTGATCCTTTAATCATCTACCGACTTATCTATTTTTAATTATTTATATGAACTTGTTTAGGTATATAAGCAATGACACCATACTGGCAAAAGCTGCATACGTTGGATTGGCACCGCCTGGTGATGTTGGATCATGGCAAAGAGAACACAAGGTAATCATTGTCCTTCCATAAACCATGTCCACTCTAGTTGACAAAGAAATAAGGTACTTTGTGTATTTTTTTCAAATGAATGCCTAATATATTATTACACTCCTAATTGTAAGAAGATTTAAAAGATTTTCCATTCAATTTGGCGAGACCTCGTCTATCAAGAAATTCCCTTTTTTTATAAAATGGACTCTGATTATTCATGATTGAAAAGAATAAATATTCATTTTGCCAAGGCATGAAGAGCTGTGAGGATATACACAAAGCCCAAAAATCATAATTTCATGTAATTCGTGTATACTATTACGCTCGGTAATACAATTCAGATACTAAATTCAAACTGATGTAAATTTTATTTTTTCGCATAATTGACCATAAATAAAATTTGGTTTCATCAATACAAAATAACACACATGAGAATTTTATAATAAATAAATCATGTCTCAACTTCTTAAATAAAAATTCATAGATAATAAAACTAAAAATAAGGCCATAAATAAAACTTTTAATCATATTACACTGAATTAATTTATTGAGTCCCATAAATCCTGGCACCATGATTGTACCTTATCACTCTGACCAACGACCCGTTCTAACCTATGAAGAGTAGGGAAAAATGGTGAGTACATGAAAATACTCAATAAGATACGAAATAATGGTGCAATCCCGAATAAAATATTTAAAACATGTGTCAAAAATATCATACAGTCATCATATCTTTAGAAATCTGTAAAAGCTCAATAAATATCATATCTTTAGTACTGAATGGCCACCGTAACATACGTATCATATCATGTTGTTAACTTTCATTAGCATAATGATTTAACAACGTGAAAAAAATAATTTAAACAGGATAAGAATCAAAAGCACCTCGTTATCCTACCTTGTTAGATCGATTTAATTTTTGGAAGACAAAACCAAAGAAATCACGTTCCAAATCCTTATCATAGCTTCGAGGTGCATGAAATGCTTTTCCAAAAATTTATAATATATGAAATTGATTTCCTGCTTTAAATTCCAATACCACACGTAGAAGTATCTATAAATTATAGGGTAAAAAGTAAGAACCTTTTTACACTGTATAAATTATGAAGTATATAATTTACCTCAAATTTCAACACATTTCTTTCTCTACACCCTTGTACTTATGCATGTGTCTTCTCTCTTGATATACATATATAGATATATCATCGTATGATCTAGTCTAACAATGTCGGTGTGCAGTTGGGAAAACGTATATGATGCCACAAATTCAGTTAAATATATACATTTTTATCTTTTGAAACCAAAAATGAATTATTTTATCCTTGTAGTGGCACGTGGCCACTACTAACAAACCCATTATATCTTTCCCACAGGTTTCTATTACAAAAATATATCTCAAATCAAAATCACTTCTCCCTCCGTACCTACACCTACACATGGCTACCCTATACCAAATTACAACAAAAAAAAGTAATATAATAATTTTATTAAAATCCTTCCTCAATTCAATGAATGCAGAATGTGACAGCCCATGAGAATTTTTAATTTATAATTAAACTTAACATTTCAAGGTAAAGCCTTTCAACTTCAATAACTTGGGCTTCGTTTATCTGAATTAACTTTTTCTCGAGCCTAAAGTGCATGATTAATTACGAGCTATCCAATAAGTCTAAAATCGATATATAAGACCCATTCAATCAAAATCTAATTATTTAACCAAAAATATAAGAATTTAAAACATTTTTCGCCTTAATACTTTTAACTTCCAAAAATATAACTATATAGCATATAAAAAAAAAAAAACAAAAACAAATAATTTAATTCCATGAAATTATCGGGGCTTTACACACCATCTTAGTCCTTAGATCATGGATCTCAAGGATGGAAATTGTGAATAATGACCAACAAGAGGAAATACAAAGATTTCTTGTATAAAAAGGCCAATATCTTTGTCAAGAGTCATTATTCGTTTGTTACTTGGAATCTAATGTAAATGGATTTTATTATCAGGTGAATGCTAGTTTATTGGAAGCTTTAAGAATTGACAGTGTGATTGAAAAAGAAAAATAGTTTCATATCCGAGTTTAGTAGATGGCAATTTGGGGCATGACATCTATGCTTCACTCTTTTACTACTAATTATATTCCAGGGGTACCAATTTTGGACCACAGCAGATGAAAATGGCTCCTTTGTCATTAATAATATACAAACTTGTGACTATAATCTCTATGCATGCGTCCCTGGATTTATTGGAGACTACAAGTATGAAATCCCATTAACCATTACCCCAGGTCCAACTTTTTTCCCTAAGTTTTCAATTTGAATTCATGAATCGAAACATCTATTGTATAAGTGATTTTCTAACTAGTAGTGGATTGAAATTCATCTCAGGTTGTGATATTGACGTAGGTGAGCTTATTTTTGAGCCTCCAAGAGATGGTCCCACGCTGTGGGAAATTGGCATCCCTGATCGTACTGCAGAAGAATTTAACGTTCCTGATCCCAACCCAATGTACATCAACAAACTATATGTCAATCACCCAGACAGGTTAGTTTCCAGTTGTCTGATAATTTTAGCAAATACGACGTGTTAATTTTTCCATTAAAGATAATAATATTGGTATCTTATATCCATAGTTCATTGTAGCACTCAACATTGCATCCTTGTATTTCTTATATACCTTTGGTAATGAAAAATGACACATTTTATCATTATCCTCTCTTGGCAGGTTTAGACAGTATGGGTTATGGGAACGATATGCTGATCTATATCCAGATAAAGATTTGGTTTACACTGTTGGTGTTGATGATTATCGAAAGGATTGGTTCTTTGCTCAGGTTACAAGGTATGTTCTGGCATTTGAAACTGCTACCATTTTGCTCTGTAACAATTCCATCATATTAATCTTAGCTTATTAAAAAAACATGAAAATCCAATTGAAAAATCATGACATTTCACCATTAATGTTTCTGAAAGTAGGATTATTGTTCTTTGTGTAAATTTCCTGGAAATCTTTTATTACTCCTTTCCAATGTTTTTATTCTCAACGAAACTTGTTACTTTCACTTATTTAATTCCAATTATGCAAGAAGAGGATTTGTTCGACAAGACATGGCAAAACTGGAATACCTTTCCAAGAAGTAAATAGCTATCCATTGATAGACATTCAAAATTCACTTGTGGTGCAGGAAAACTGGTGATAATGCATATAAAAGCACAACATGGCAAATCAAATTCAATCTTGACAATGTGGATCAAGCCGGAACCTACATATTAAGATTAGCACTTGCATCTGCACATAATTCCGACTTGCAGGTCAGTTAATATTGAATTATAATCCACAATAAATGACTCTGCATTTGCATAATGCGATAACCTTCCCCATCTCGAGCTAACAATGTATGTATAGTTAAATCTATTACATAAAACTAACATATTGCTATCGATTTGTTTCCTAGGTCCGGATAAATGATCCTGATGTAAATCCTCCGGTATTTTCAAGTGGAGTTATCGGGGCTGACAACGCAATTGCCAGGCATGGAATTCGTGGAATCTATTGGTTATTTAGTGTGGAGATACGAGGTTCTGAATTAGTCCAAGGGGAAAATACCATATACTTGACACAAGCTAGGAGCAGTAGCCCTTTCCAAGGAATTATGTATGACTACATTCGTATGGAAAGTCCCCCATCTGTTTACTCTTAGAATTTGAACCTTTAGTCCTCATTGAATGTACTGAACTACTGATTAGTTTGACTTAACTCATTTTTCCGATACAATTCAAGAAATGATTTACGATATGTTTAGATTCTATTACTTTTATGGCAATAGTACAGACTGATGCCACTAAAAGCTTTTTTTGTGTTAAATTGGTAAGGATCGCCTATGAAGAATGACCTCTCTTTGGAATCAAAATTGGACTGTATATTACGAAGAACGTCGTCTTAGATGGTTCAGCTCAAGAGCATATGATCTTGTCGGGAGAAGAGATTTTAATGAAGAAATTTTCTTTGTACTTGAAAGAAAAAAGAAAGATAAAAATTATATTTGTAGTTGTCTCTTTTGCTTGGATAATTTAGAAGAAATTGGATAATGGTTAGGTCTTTCGATTTGAGACTTAATTGTCAAATTTTGCAAACTTTCTTTATACACACACTTTGATTAAACATTTCTCATTTCCATTCATGTACAATCTTTGTGAAGAATCTTGTGCTTTGGACGAGGATGCGTAAAGGGCATTCCATAAAGTATTTATAAAGCGTCCAATTAATTTTACAAAGTTAGACGATAAAGCAGATGCTTCCATATGAACGAAATTTTAAGAGATATTGCTCGTAACCTTTAATACTAGATGGAGCAAAACTTGTCGTAAGTAGACATTGAGAGCTTAATCGAGCTTAAATTATTTTCACTTTTTCAGATATACTCTAAGTTAAATTAAATTTTTCTTATAATAATTCATGATTGCAAGATTTGGGTTGTCATCAGACCAGATTTGGAGCAGTTACTTAAGACGACAACATTTTATGAGACAAACCTGATTTCCTACCGCAATGGGCCGGAGATATGTTGCCCCACCGCTGACGTGATAACGCCACGTCAATGGTCAAGCCAACAATTTTTGACAATTCAACCGTTAGACTTGCTGATGGCATTGCCAAGTCAACCGTGGGCAAGATATCTCTAACTGAGATCAATTCTATTAGTACGAATCCTATTGTTAAGATGCCACTGCACAAATTTGCTTTGTTAATGCCACTTTTTTTTGTCTTGTTTCTCAATTCAGAGACAGAGTTGGCGTAAAGACTTTGAACAAAGAAAAAACCAATTCACGGGTGCCTTTCTCTTTGAGTATAACATACTTCAAGCAACTCAAAGTTACATTTCAAAGTTACTTGAAGTCTTGAATGGATATTCTTCCACATGCATTATTGCTCAAACATTGATCTTCCAGTTTGTGAGTTAAGATTTCCTTTTGTATTGTCGAATAATGGAGCCTAAGTTGTCCATTGCTGCCGTGGCTGCGCAATTATTTGTCCAAGATAACAAAGTAATTCACCTACTATTTCTTTTTGCTATTCTATATGTTTAATGCATTTGTCCTTTATTATTGTACACGACTAGACACGAAAATAGCTATTGGGTAGTACAGCAGAATATAGTTTAGCCCTTGTTCAGTGTAGATGAAAATCAAATTTTTAGTAGATTTTAATAAAAGATGATGAAACGTGGTTGAAAAATTGTGGATCCTTTTAAATGTGTAGTTAAAATTAATTGTTTGACTTTGACTTATAGATGGTTATGCGAGTTTGGTTGGGGTAGGCAAAGGCCGGAATGAAACTTCAGAAGATGCGTATGTTGTAATTGGACTAAACTCTATTGTAAAAACTTGATTGTGCAGGTTGTGTTAGATAATGGATTGCTCAAACTCACACTAACAACTCCAGAAGGCCTTATTACTGGAATTCAATATAATGGACTTGACAACTTGCTTGAACTCAATAATCCCGCCTTAAATGGAGGGTAATTTAGTTTAGACCTTTATACTTTGGAGATTTACTTAATGCAGTTCGAAATATACGACTTCAGCAAACAGTTATCAGATTTTAAAAGGACTCCGATCAATCCTCTTCTCATTCTTGATACATTGTCCAATTGAATCAAGAATATTTACAACATTTCGTTCAACTAACATAGGACTAAATCTTGTATTACAATGAATATACAGGTTTTGGGACCTCAATTGGAGTGAAGCTGGCAGTTCAGGCACGCGAGGAAGCTTTGATAAGTAAGTCTTCCCTTCAAGGATTTAGTTTTAGAAAAATAACGTATCTGTCTGTGAACCTTGTCCTATCATATTCATGTCTCGAGGTAGCAATAACACATTTCATTATTGAGATAAGTTCGACTAGATAGTACAGATGATAAATTCGTTAAGAAACTGAAACCATGAATAAAATTGAATGCAGGATAGATGGAACTGAATTCAGAGTTATAGTGGAAAATGAGGAACAAATAGAAGTCTCATTCAGAAGAACATGGGATCCCTCATTTGAGGGCAAGCATGCTCCCTTGACTATAGACAAAAGGTGCATCATTGACAGTACTGCTACTTATAATATTGATATTCATCGTTGTGTTTGATTATGAAGAATTGGTGCTTATATTATTATATACGATTCAGGTTCATAATGCTTCGCGGTTCTTCGGGTTTCTATTCTTATGCCATTTACGAACACACAGAGGATATGGATGCATTCATCCTCAACGAAACCAGAATTGCCTTCATGCTCAGCATACGAAAGTAGGCTCACAAGCATAATTTATCTGGTCGTGTAAAATGCAAGCTTGATAAACGAGTGCTAACGTAACCATATACAAGTGCAAGAAAGTATAGAACAATTTTTTTTTCATTCAGAATCTAGTTCACTCAGCGGATATGAAATGATCATACATGTGTGTGTGTGTACATTAGGAATTTAGATGATACTAAGTAGTACCCCGATGTTAGGTTTCGTTACATGGCCATGGCAGATGATAGGCAAAGGAATTTACCACTCCCACAAGACCGGTTACCTCCTAGAGGCAGAGAATTGGCTTTTCCAGAAGCAGTCCTTCTTGTCGATCCCGTGGAGCCAGAATTTAAAGGAGAAGTATATACTCTATACGAAAAATACCCATCTTTTCTTTGGAGAAGACAAAGCAAGACAAAGGACTTCATCTGTATTCATGTTTTTGTATCCATATTTTATGATTACCAGGTCGATGATAAGTATCAGTACTCGTGTGAAAACAAAGATAATAGAGTCCATGGATTTATATGCAATGAACCCCCAGTAGGGTTCTGGCAAATCACTCCAAGCAACGAGTTCAGGACTGGTGGACCACTCAAACAGGACCTCACTTCTCATGTCAACCCTACAACACTTGCTGTATGTTACTTGTAAACAAATCCTCGAATTAAAGTAGTTATGCCTAATGCTTTCACAATTGTTGGATAGCATATATACAGCTGATATTTCCCTGTATTATCTTATCTGATCCTAAATAAATTGATACATTGATCAAATTGTGTCATCAGATGTTTGTAAGTGCCCATTATGGGGGAGAGGATATAGTGATCAAATTTGGAAAGGGCGAACTGTGGAAGAAAGTTTTTGGTCCTGTTTTCATCTATCTCAATTCTGTTTCGGATGAAAAAGACCCAATTCTACTCTGGGATGATGCTAAAGAGCAGGTTCCTTTTCCGTTTATCTAGTATTTTGTCAAAATGGAAGTAGTTTTCTGCTAAACTTTTCATTTGATCAATTCATTCAGATGAAAAAAGAAGTCCAAAATTGGCCATACAGCTTTCCAGCTTCAGCGGACTTTCCACATGCTGATGAAAGGGGTAGTATTCAGGGTAGATTATTCGCACAAGACAGGTAATATTCTCTCCAGCACAGTGCACAGACAGAAATTTAATGTTGAAGTTAGTTTGGTCTACTAGGCTCGGGTATTCTAGAAATATGCCAAATTTCTGTAAATTATGCCTGCAAGGTACATCTCTAATGAAAATATACCGGCAAAGGGTGCTTATGTTGGAGTGGCTCTACCGGGAGCAACTAGTTCATTTCAAACAGAAAACAAGGTACTTTCTTTGGTTCTATTTCAATATTACTAAGGGAGCTTCTCTCTGTTATTAAAAGTCACTTACAATTTACTTGCCAGGGGTATCAATTCTGGGCAAATGCAGATGATGACGGTTATTTCTCCATTATCAATATTTGTCCCGGTGAATATAACATCTATGCATGGATCTCTGGTTTGATTGGAGACTATCGATATGAAAAAGCCATAGTCATTACAGCAGGTACCCAATATTCGCATTTGGAAAAAAATGTACATTAATCATGTAATGATATTTCGTAATAATATATTAAATGATAAAGGTAGTGCCATAAACTTGGGTGATCTTGTGTACATACCTCCAAGAGACGGGCCTACGTTGTGGGAAATAGGCATCCCTGATCGTTCTGCTGCAGAATTCTTTGTGCCCGATCCTAATCCTATGTATATCAACAAACTTTACCTAAATCACCCTGCACACAGGTTAGGCCTTCTTCACTGAAATATTACTTACGATTCCCTGATATTTTTTTGCATACTTGCCTGACTCATCTGATATCGACTCAGAGTACTTCAAGGGCGATTTTTCTTTCACATTCCCCTTATATTTTCATCTGATCGGGTCGTCTTCTATCGGTAGGTTTAGGCAATATGGATTGTGGGAAAGATATGCTGATCTGTACCCGGATAAGGATTTGGTATACACAGTTGGAATTGATGACTACGCAAAAGATTGGTTTTATGCTCAGGTGACAAGGTACAATGTTAAATCTGATTCAAGTCGTGGAAGCCATATATAAACTTCATTCACTATGATCCTTTAACTGAAAACTTCTTTAAGAGTCATTTGTCAACTGCAGAAAAGTAGGAGAAAATGCATATCAAGGAACAACATGGCAAATAAAGTTCAAACTCGACAGGGTCGATCAGAGTGGAAAGTACACACTGCGAATCGCATTAGCATCCGCTAATATGTCCATATTGGAGGTACTCATTGATCACACTACCCCTTGACCCCCACCCCAATAAAAGAGAACAAGAGAGGTTCTTGAGAGAAGTCCTTTAACACTGACACTGGATTCTCATAGGTGAGGATCAACAATCCAGGAGCAAATCCTCCGAAGTTCTCAAGTGGATTAATAGGGAAAGATAACGCAATTGCAAGATATGGAATTCATGGGTTGTACTGGTTGTTTCATGTGGACATAGAGAGTTCCTTACTCGTTCAAGGGCTTAACACCATATATCTCACTCAAGCACAGAATACAAGTGCTTTACACGGGATTATGTATGACTATATTCGACTGGAAGGACCTCCTCCCATTAATCTTCCAAAACTTTTGAGTGTCACTCGACAGATTGAAGACCGAAGTGATAAACAGCAGAGGTATAAATCTGGTTAGGCTGTCCAGGCCATTTGCCTGTTGTTTAGTTTATTTCAAATGCTGATGTATTTTTACAAAATACTAACAGCTTGTGTAAATTTTTATTGTGTTCCTTTACCCCTGGCAAGCTCTACTAGAAGAATCAATCCCTTAGAACCATTACTATACTAAATTTATTGTTTTATTGGAAATATTTTTCGTATTAAATTGTAGCTCCGCCCATGGAGGTGTACTTTTAAACACTCTTTGATGTCGAACTTGTGGCAATTACTTTTTTAAGAACATGTTCATCTAGACTAAGACATTCGTAACTTTGGAAATTAATTTTTGTTTTTAAAGTTTCTAAACATTCTCCTAGTATTATCTCTTTTCATTCCAAGAGGAAGGAGTAACGTAGGTAAGCCTTTCATCTTTAGTATAAGTAGATGAGAGTGAGAGAGAGATTATCCTATCTTTCCATGTATTTAAACAATTATTTAACGTAAGAATATCCTAAAAAAGTATGAGAAAAGTTTTGAGAGAAGTGTGAGAAATGATTCACTCTCATCAAAATTGACAATAATAATAGCATAATTCTTAAAGTATGATGATAGCATTTTACCCAAGCATCGATCTGTCCTAAGAATTTTGAAGTCCTAAGCGACTATTTATTATGAGACTCTTATACATATATTTTTACAAGCATAGCAACATTAATTATTTAAATAAATAGCTTACTCATATTTAAATAAAAAGTTTGTACAATAGGAATTATGGAAATGTTTTAAGTATAAAAATAATTAGAGTAAAGGGTAGGATTTTTTTTTGGAGGTCCCCAACTTTGGTTGCCCTAGGCCATTGGCTTAGTGGTTTTGGCCCAGGGCAGCCTCTGTATGTGAATATTTTAAGAAATTGACTTTAATAATAACCTAAATTATTCTTGTAGAAAGATGACGATATTCAATCTCTTCTCTGTGATCTATTTGAATCAAAGGAAACGATACATGTCTCAATATTGCACCCATGATCTTAATGAAATCAATAAAGCTTCTTGTATGGTCATGGTTCACAGCAATTTTGACAGTATTTCAAGTTTGCAAACGTGGCCTTGTAAATTATTAAAAAAGGGAAAAGAATAATAGTCTTTCATTTCAGCCACAGCTAACCCAGTCATTGTTAGCTAATTCCTAATGAAATTGAAAATCCCCAAATCAGTTTGAATAACCTTCCAAAGGCGAAACAACGAGGAAAATTTTCAAAATTCTTTCCCGACAGACATCCACCTCTCGCGAGTTGGTCATTTCCGATGAGAACACGGAAAATATTCAGAGTTCTTTTCCAGCTCGTGACAGGTTCATTTTCGGTGAACACGAATCCACCTCTCAATCTTATTCATTTCCAATGAACACACATCCATCCACCTCTCGCGATGACAACGATGAATAGATGACTAAGAAAGGTAGAATCCAAACTTTATTGAAGTTGTACTTTGAAAATGTACAATTACATGCGTATGAATTTGATATTTTACTACTGGGTAACATGTTATTTCACTTCTAGTGTAGTGAAATCATATAATAATGAACATGCTTCCGGTACTCAATTTTTTATTTTGTTCTAATACTGAATATATTCCTATTCATTTTGACGTAGGAAAAGAAATAATGGAAGTATTGGATGACAAAGTATTTGTAGAATCCAACGATGAGAACTTGATGGACAATGTAATCACATTGGAAGATGATAATTTAGGAGAAGATATTATGATTGTGCCCAAGGTGGGTATGAAGTTCAACGATAAAAAAGAGTCGTTTGAATTTTACAAAAAATAAGCGTACGAAGTAGGTTTTTCGGTTAGGAGAAGGAATTCCAAAAAGGGTGATGATGGATTAGTGAGATACGTTACACTGACATGTAGTTATGAGGGACGACGAAGCAATAACATAAGCGTTTCTTTGAAGCCACAACCAACCATTCAGATAGGTTGTAAAGCGAGGGTAATTGCTTCCTTAGATATTCGTGTAATATGGAAAATTTGCACAGTTGACCTCAAACATAATCATAAATCAAGTCCGTCGAATTCCAAGTTGCATCGATACAATCAAAAATTGAGTGCACATGTGAAACAGAAGTTAAAAGTGAATGATATGGCTAGAATTCCTGTGCACAAGAGTTACAACTCTATAGTAGTTGGAGTCGATGGGTATGAGAATATGACTTACATTGAAAATGATTGTCGAAATTATATTGAAAATATGAGGCGATTAAGACTAGGTGAAGGAGATACCTCAGCAATACATGTAACATCCCAAATTTTCATAAATCTTAAAATGTTACCAAAAATTTATTTCTTTCATTAAACACGGAACAATAAGTAAAATAATTGGAATGTCCATAAATTTAAACTAAATTTAAAATTTGTATTTTTAAGGTAATAAAATAATCACTTATGTAATTAAATAACATGTCTTTGAACGAATTAAATTAACTAATAAATTGAAGACGGCAAAAAAAAATATATATATATATTAATGTATATTTTTCCTTCGATTTCCTTAACAGCCCGCATCACCATTTTACCACAAATCCAATTAACCCGAACTAACCTATAATTTTTTTGTAAAAATGAGTATTTAAAAATACCCAATAAGATACATGCAGTTTGCATACACATTTATATAACAATAAAATAAACACTTCATACCACTATTTTCTTATGGAGTATATCGGTGATCAAGGACACACCCATCTTAGGTCATCTTAAATTTTCAAAAGATTTCATATCTCTTAATAAAGAATCTAAAGGTACACTAGCAATTCATGTATAAATTATTGAATATAAAACTATAAGGAAATAAACCACTTGTATAAAAATATCTTACCTCAATAAATAAAATAAATTTTTTGAACGAAATATGAATTTATGTTCCAAATTCTTTTCTCAAAATCGCTGCTTTGGTGAATATGGGTACACGTATTGATGTGAATCCAATCAAGAATAGATTTTGGGAACCCCACGGACAAGATGGAACAAACTTAAGAAAACTAGAAATCACGTCGCGCAAAGATCAACTCGACCAATTGTTCGATCAATACCAAGAATCGAGATTACACGTAAAAAATCTGACTCGTTGATTACCCGGAACAAGAACCGTGAAGTGGGAATGCCAAAAAATGATTGCGAGACCTTTCGATAAGTTCAAGTTAGAACTTTAAGCCACCAACAATTGGAGGAATAAAACTCTCTGAAATTGTGTATAAATTCTCTCAAATATCAAGTATGTTTAATATAATGAATTAAGATCGTATTTATATACAACTCTAAAAACCCTAAAAGACACGAAATAGAGTTCAAAATATGTTAAAAGATGTGAAAAATCTAGAGTTTTAGAGAAATAATAAAACTACCAAAATCTGAAAATCATGACTGAAATTATAGCCATGCGGCTGCATGATGTATTCCCATGCGGTCGTATAGGCAACTCAAATCTGCTCCTTCAGTTTTCGGTAAATAGCCATGCAGTCACATGGCTTGTAAAAATTGTATGCATAATGAAGGGTAAGATTGTCAAATCACATGCGTTCAGTTTAAGTCACGTGAAAGAAGCAAGCATTATTAACATTCACATTGAAAATTTTCGTTGCGTAAGAATCGGGATTTACATATTTAAATTAGTTGGAGATCCATAACCTCACTTTCGAAGGTTATAGACCAAAAATTACAATATCTTAAAGGTTATGGAGCCCGGTCCTAATTTTTTCAAAACAATTTTACTTGATCTAAAGGGGATAAGGCACTGTAGAAATTTTGGCACGGGTTAAAATCAATGTTATTTTATATTTATATTCATTTTAATTATCAAATCTTTTAACTATAAATTAGTCATCCATCTTTTATTTTTGTATCGATTTAGGAATTTGTTTACTTCAATCTACTAAATTAATAAAAAACACTAGTGTAGTAGTGGCTACAATGGTACTTGTCTTGGTTGTTACATGTTCATTTTATGTTAGACAATCGAGTTTTATTTGTTCGATTTGATGAACCCAACTTATATTTTTCATTTCGCCTTTGATCAATTAATTTTATTTCAATTATTTTGTCGGTAACCATAGGAGTTCAAGACTTGAACAAGACAATACGTGGTCCAACAAATACTAAAATCATATGAAGTACTGCTTATAAAATGAATGAATAATCATTTCTTTTCTAAAGTGAAAACTCAATGCGCCATATACCCTCCTCAACCTTTGATTATGTCCAACATTCTTTACCACAATACGAAGTGCCAAAAATTAAAGATCATTATTCTTGTCCCTTTCGTAATAATCTATGAGATAGCAAATTTGAAATACCGTCAAAATTGATATGAACCATGACTATACAAGAAGGAATAACTAGTACATAACGTCTCCATCTTTTATTATTATTGTGAAAAACGTTAATACCTTTCATTTTTTGACATTTTTACCCTTCATTGCACAAAAGGTCCTTTCAGCTATTTTCTCAATAAAAGATTATAAAATGACGAATATGCCCCTCTCTTTAAATAAAATAAAAAGAAAAAGAAAAAACTAATTGCAATCACAATCATAAATTTTTTAAAAAGGGCAAATAAGTCACAAATGAATTATTAAAAGGGTAATTAGTACGTAATTTCCCTATCTTTCATCGTTATTGCGAAAAATGTCCATACATTTCATTTTTTTTTTTTTTGACATTTTCACCCTTAATTACACATTTGATTGTATAAATCATCATTTTCATCCATTTCTATCCATTTTTTCAATAAAAAAAATTGTGAAATAATGAATATATTCTCCTATTTAAATAAAAAATAATAATTTTTTTAACTTTAATAATTTATTTGGGACTCGTTTGCACTTTTTTTTAAAATTAAAATTTTTAAATAATTCATTACGGACTTTTTTGCATTTTTTTTAAAAAAAATTGGGACTCTAGTTGCAATTAATTATTTAGCTTTTATTTAAATATGAGGGTATATTAGTCATTTCACATGTTTTGTTGAAAAATTAGATGAAAATAGATAGAAATGATAGTTTGCGCAATCAAATGTGTAATTCAAAGTAAAAATGTCACAAAAAAAGTATGAATGTTTTTCGCAATAACAATGAAAGATATGGCAATTATGTACTAATTACCCTTTCAATAATTTATTTGTGATTTATTGAAGATTTTTTTTTAAAAAAATTGAGATTGTAGTTGAAATTATTTTTTTTCTTTTTGTTTTATTTAAAGAGAATTGTATGTTCGTCATTTCATAATTTTTAATTGAGAAAATAGGTGAATATGACCTTTTACGCAATGAATAGTGAAAATAAGAGTGAAAATGTCAAGAAATAAAAGGTAAAGAAGTTTTTCCACAATAACATTTAAAGGTGAGGATATTATGTATTAATTATCATACAAGAAGCTTTATTGTAATGAAAAGATAATGCTTGTTGTACATAATTTATGTACATAGAGGGGTACATAATGTGATGTGGCAATCATCCGATAGTTGATGTGAAAGTGTGAGATTTTAATTAAAGATTGAATATGTGCCACGTGTAATTATGTGAACCATTATGTGAAAATTTATGTACCCTTAGCAAAGTTCGTAATGAAATATATAGTACATTATTATAAAAAATATAGTTATGAAATGAGTTTTTTCCTATTTATCTAAAAAAAAAAAATGATTTTTTCCCATTTCCCGTAGAGTCCCTCATAAACGACGAAAATGAGATAAAACACAGGGGCAATATTGTCTTTTCGAAGCTTATTGTCATCATCACTCGCCTATATAAATCCCTAGCTACGAAAACTAGGGTATATTTAGCCCCAATTCTTCTCCCACCCTCGAAGGAATCCCAGAGCTCGTTACTTCTCTCTCTCTTTATACCTTCAAACATCTCGATATATACACATCGAAGTAATTAATTTAGAGCTTTTATCAAGTTAATATCATCTTGCTTTTTAATCTGCTAATGATTATTTGTCTTCTAGTTGATTTGAAGAAGTTAATCGATATGATATAGATCTTAAATTTTTCTTTGGTTGTCGCTTTTGGATAGATCGGATTATCGTTAAATAAGAATGGCGACGTTTGAGCTGTACAGGAGATCGACGATTGGCATGTGCCTGACGGAGACGCTTGACGAGATGGTTTCTAGTGGTGTTCTCAGCCCTGAGCTCGCCATTCAAGTCCTTGTTCAATTTGACAAGGTCACAGTCTCTTATTTAAAGAATTTGTGCCTGCGTGTCGTCTTATTCGAGTGTTAATGCATGAAAATATACATGGATGTATAAATGGATCGATTTTGTTATTATGGCGTGCAGTCGATGACTGAAGCATTGGAAAGCCAGGTGAAGAGCAAGGTTATCATTAAGGTAACGAAATTTTATTTTGCAGAAAAAATATTTTTTAAGGTTTGTCTTTGTATGTATGTATAAATATGTTGCAGTATATTTGGATTGAAGTTGGCGTTTTTATTTGAGAAGGAATATTAACTTTGCTGTCCTGTTGAAAAAATTGTTGTAATTAGTTCATAAATTGAATCAGTACATTTGTTCATTGCTTGAATTAATTTTCTAACTGGTTACGAGAATTTTTTTGTGATTGCTCAGCCATCCTTCTGTTTCCAAACTGTTAATGTATGCATTTTAATCTTCAAAGCATGCAACTTCGTATCTTTATGATTGGAAACATGTGGCCAACTTTGAAAGAGTTGCAAAGCTGATGAACAGTTCAGATGACCCTGTTTTTGTCTTAGCAAAAAAATTGAAAACAATGAGATTAAATAAACTTGAGTCGCTATGTTTATGCCCCCTTTTTGACAAAGCTTTTTGAAATTATAAGCTGGTGTGTCACATGAAACGTGTGGTTAAAAAGTGAATATAAGTTGTCGGTCCAATGAAATGTATGGTTAAAAATGAAATTTGGCCAACTTATAATCTTAAAAAAGCTTTGTCAAACGGGGGCTACATTTGATTTGTAGCATTAGAAACCATATTGTTGCGAAGGAACTTGTCAACATACTAAACTTTCAAGTTTCAAGAGCTTTTTTGTGCTCGATAAGACTAAGATGGGAAACAAGAGGCATATACTCTTTAAATGAGTGCATCTCCTGAGAGTACACTAACAATGATTTGTAAGTAAAATAGTACTATATGGAGTATTTTATGAAGATAGGACGATGAAAAAGCTGTGACAAATATTTACCATTTTGCAAAAAGAGCAGATTCTTTTTGGCTTACTAGTGGTAAGAAATAATTCTGAACACTCGAAATGTCCTTTTTAGGTCTAGTTTACCATAGCAATATAAATTATCATATGAGGCTGCTAATTAGTTCCATTTATCATATTGCCAGTAATAATTCACAAATTGTAGTGCGAGCACTAGTGTGCAAGTGTCTCGCTTGTTCAGAAGTCAATGTAGGTCTGCATCTTGAATGATCTTCCAAAAACAATACTCTACTAATCTAGAATGTGATTTTATTAGAATTTTGTATAGTTTCACATGCACACTTATATAATAAGTGATTCGTCTCTTTTTTTGAGTCCTATGGAAAAAATATGAAAACTGGGAATTATAGGTTCAGTCTAGAGACATGCTACACAGTTGTAGGAAGGAAAGAAATTTGAAAAATGCAATCTATTTATGCATTATACACCAACTTCATGAGATAATATTATGAGATATGCCTCATCAATTGTCACGAGTATATAAAGAAGAGAGCTTATATAAGAAGATTTGAAGCAACTGTTTCTTTGAATATGAGATTGTAGGACTTCTGGAGTACTTGTGCTATGAGTTCTTAGTAGCATCATCCTGCAAAGTAGCAGCTAGTAAACACCCTATTTGAAGTGCAGAGATAGAATTTTGAGTTTGAATTGTATCCAAATTTTGTTTCAGATGGTATTTATGATTTAAGAGATGTTCACCCCCTTCGATCGGCAGCAGATTCTTTCTCCTAGAAGTAGCACATTCTTTTCATTTTTGAGTGCAGTGTCAATCAGCTTGTTAGTTGATGTGTGGTTTGTCAATGCTGTGTTTCCTTTCTAGTTGAGCAATTCTTTTCATCCATTCCCATCTGAAGCTAAAAACAGTGATGTGCTTAAGTGTGAGATTAGGATTTAAAGGTACTGAAAGGATATATCCTAGAGTTTCGTTCACAAAATTTGGCGAAAGAAGTGCATTGTGGAATTGTTGCAGTGTGCGCGATAAAGATGTGAGAGGAGAGAAAAATACAAGATCCTAGACCTCCTTATGGACAAGGGCTCGTCTAGAAGGTTGCACTATAGAACAGTCACTCTCTCCTTGAACGGTCAGGCATCATTGATAAATATCTCTTCTCCTTCCATATTACTTCAGATATTGGGGATGTAGAACTTATTGGCGCAAGCTATTTTTTCCTCTGATAAATTGTTTGAAAACGTGAAGCTTCAGGCCCAAATTGTGGATTTTGCCTTCATCATAACTTTCACATTGATTAAATACTTAGGACCCACAGAGCTTATAAGACCAAACTTTAAATGCTACGTTCACCATAACTTTCATGTTTATCCAAGCCTTAGGCACATGAAGCTCATAACAGTCCCAAATTTTAAATCTCACGGTAATCATAACTTCCATATTTGTCGAAGTCTTAGACATTATAAAGCTTATTTCAGGCCCAAATTTTAACTGCTACGTTCAGCACAACTTTCTTGTTGATCAATTTCTTAAGACATATGTAGATAGAGCTCATAACAGGACTGGAGATTATGAATGACTTGATGAATCACATAGATCAACAAGAAAAATTGTAGTAGTATATCAAAGAAGGGTATTTTTGGAAAATAGATCTAAAACCTTCAAATTCTGCAGAGTTTGATCATCTCACTTTCTTATCCACTCATATGAATGTGCCATTATTTTATTATCTTTCTATATCTTAAGTTCCATCTCCAAAGCAATTAGTATTTTAAAATTGATGATTGGCATGCACTCCTAGAATTCATAAATATAGCCCAATAAAAAGGCTTTATATTCGACTTCGTCGCTGCTGTAAACCTGTAATTCTGGGAATTATGTCCGCGGTAAAAATATGTGTGGTCAAGAGAAAAATCCTATACAAACAAAAAAGTAGCTTGAAGTCTCTGATGTTAATACAATCCAATTCAGAAAACGTTGAATATTGTCAATACATAATCTTTAATTTTTATAATAGTTTTCATGGTATGCTTTTGGGTTCTCTTTCTTTATCTATGTTTATCTCCTTGGTTCTGTTATATATGATGTTCACATGAAACTATAACAACCAAGTGTGTAGAATTTTTGAATTTGACTTTTTTATCTTTCTTTTGCTGCTTAATGTGAAAAAGATTTCCTTAAATTTTATGTACCAATTTGTTTTAATGGTTCATACTTCCAACCATATTTTATCTTGTTGCATGGATTGTCTAAGAGATGCTGTTAAGATAAATTCATTTTTGTTTGTACAAACTTTTGCCTTTCACCTTCTCCCTCCCTTTTAATGTTTCTTTTACGTGTATAATCTGTTTGTTTTTTGCCTCTAATCTTTGGGTAAAACAGTTTTGATTAATTTTCAGACCTAAACTCTTTTTCGAGCAATAACCTTCAGTCTGCAACTTGTTGAGATCATTTTATGCCTCCACGATTCTTTCTCCACGTACAACATTTTGCTATAGTTTCTTTATGGAAGTATTCATCACTCCCTTATATTTATTACATATTGGAGACAAGTGCACCAAACTATATCCTTGAGATTTCAACATTTGGCATATTGACTGGATCAGGCTAGGCGTTTGTTTTATTCTCCGTGCAATCTTCTTACAAGACCACTCTACGATCTCTTTTCTGCATGTGGTTTTGGTGGAGCCATGGTTGTGTTTTATTTAGACTTAGGACCTGTTTGATAGGCCGTTATTTTCCATGGAAAATGGAAAACAAATTTCAACTTCCACTTTTGCCTTGTCGACACACTTTATTTTCCATGAAAAAAATTTTTCACCTTTAGTTCACATGCTCACCAATTCCTTGGTTTTCGAGCTCTTTGTTTTTTTTTTTCTTTAAGGAATTGGAAAAAATTCTAGATACAATGGTAAAAAAATTTATCACTTTTATTGACAATTTTCATGCAAAACAAAGTCAAATGAATGGTGGAAAATTATATCAATCAAATATAATTAATTACAATTTCCAGTAAAATAATTTCTATGCAATTCAATTTCTTAGAATTCATTTTCTTTTCACCCATTTTCTACATTTGCAATAAAATTGACCCTTAGTTATTCTTTTTAATCATTTATTGTGGAAGTGATAACACGCCAACAATACACAGACAATCTCGTGTTCTTTTCTTTAGCAGCTGTTCCATGTTGTGAGAACATGGTTACTTGGCATGTCATTTTTTTTCTTCCAAATCCTTGTATATTGAGCCTTTTTTATTGTTTTGCCCGACCGATTTCGCATAATTCTTTGTTACTTTTCTTTTTTCTGTTTCTGGATCCTTTTGATGTTACGGTAGACTGTAGTTACTGAACGCAAATCCTGCAAGTATTTGTTTATAACACTCAGTTTGGTTCAGGGACATCTTCACACCTACAGATTCTGTGACAACGTTTGGACTTTCATCTTACAAAATGCTGACTTGAAGAGCGAAGATTTTCAGGAGACCGTTGGTCACGTGAAGATTGTGGCGTGCGACTCAAAACTGCTTACACAGTGAGAAGGCGAAGGGAGAGGAGGGAGCATTTACTTGTAGTTCTATGTCTATTCTGTTTGTACTTGCTTGCGACTGTGGGGATTAGTCACTTTGTATAAACCAAACGTGTATTAAGCAAATTAAACCGATGTTCTGTCGATTGTGTTGCTTAGATATTTGCTCAGTTCATAAGCTATCGATTCTTTACTAGAACTTGGATCTGCTAATTGTGTACGAGTGAAACCAGATGAGATTAAAAATACGTAGGGATATTTGTGATGGGATTTTTACCACGATTGTGCTATATGTACATCACAACTTGGTAACTATACCAAATGGACCTTAATCGTATATAAACTAGTTAAACCGCGTTTCTTAAATAGACCAAAGTATTTATAATTGAAAATAACAAATCTAATTATTTAACAAAGTATTTTTCTTACTGAAATATTTTAAGTTACAAAGTTACACCAATTTAAAATGAATAACGTTGAAAATTTTATTTTACTGCAGCTATGTTACCAATATTAGTCTGGTCCATTGAAAACAAATAAATGTACACCAATTTCTTTCCCTCTCTCTCAAACACACTTATAATTTCTTTCACTACATTTTTTTTTTCTGGAAATCCTATTGATGGAATAAATGAAATTGAGTGTTCTCTTTGAGGTATCCATGTATATGGCTATTGGTATGAGGATTTTTATTATTGAGTAAAAATTTGAGTCTTTTACACTTGATTTCCAAACTTTTGTTTATTATTTTTTTAATTGATATTTGAAAAATACTAATTCTTAACTTCTCAGTGAAATAAGAATGCTTTAGATCCAAATAAAAAAAAAATGTAAAAACTACACGTTAGTAAAAACTTTTAACAGAATTGTCATCGGATTCAAGAACTCATTCTCGTTAATTAACGTTAAAATATTAAAATAAAAATTTTAATAATATGATTAAAAACAAGAGGCTTTGGTGTACATAAGAATTGAAGAGATCATTAGTTGGTTATTTATATCATTTTATTTGTGTTCAATTTATTAAATAAGAAAAAATATTTAAAAACGTGGTGTAACAAAAAAATTCGTAGTGTCAATATAGTTACCCTTCTTCAAATGGTGTTTTTTGTAATGATAATTATACGGGTAATTATATTCACACAACAATTTTTTATATTTGTACCACATTTTAATTACAAGAGGGGTTTTCAATATTTGCTCATTTTTGCTTTTATGTCCTCAACTTTTTTCTTATCGTATTGTCATTCATAACCTTCAACTAATTAACATATTTTGTCTCTAATCACGATTTTCATCCAAATATTCTACTAACATCCAATGAAAAGATGGGCTTAGATGGCCAATTGGTTTATGAAAAGTAACCAAAACCCACTCTTTTCTAAATTTAGTTAGATAATAAGAAAATAAAGACAACTATTTCCTTTGTTTGTAGGACTTACTACGTACATTTATTTCTTTTTTGTTTATTCTTGTTTAGTTATGTCTTTTTCTTACCTACAATACTCGCAAAAAACCTAAAAATTCTGGAAAATCAAAATTAATGTAGGTTAATAGTACAGACACGTGCAAATCATGCCTTTTGATTGGTTTGAGAAAGTCGACATGCACCTATTTTTGGCCCTTTTGATTGTACCACAAAGCTCTTCATGTGTGGTGTTTTGTGCATTCTTTGAAGTTGATATGTTACCATCCATGCTTTTCTTTTTCTTTTTTTCACTGTCACTTCAACTTCTTGAAAAATCTGTCATAATTTTCTGAATATTTGAGGCATTTTATATTCCATAGTATATATAACTTATAAGGGATATAATATATATAATGTGAAAAACGGTATCTTGAAGTTGAGGAACCATTTACGGGTAATTCGTTCCTTTTGGTCTCATAACCACTTAGTAATTTGAGGAGATGGAAATGAAGTTCTCCCCAGGTTCTTTGCTATGGTGTCTTGACGTTGCTCTTTTGAAGAGAGTGTACGCATCAAAAGTGCACACGAAAGTGATGACAATGACATGAAAAGAAAAATGGTCAAGTTGAGTGATTAACTTTAGATTATTTACTTTTGCTCCAATCGATTATTTTGGTTTTCAACAACACCGTATTAAATTACTCTATAAGGGTTGTGCATTCATACCAAGATCTCGATTTTTCAACCTTGATTAACCTCCAAATGGATTTTGCCACTTTGCTCGAAAAATGTAACGGATGCAGTGACATAATCTAAGGTGGCAACAGATGATTTGATTAAAAAGTTGATTATGTTTAAACTAATTTAATGATAAAATATCATATAATATTACGTTAAAGATTATGATACTGTAGCATGATTTGCCTCCGAAGTTAGCCAAAAACATGGGATGGGAAACCGCAAGATTTGACTAAAATAAGGTGAAATATCTACAAGAGTGACACATGGAACCCATGAAGATATCCCACCTCCTTTTTGCTTTACTTAATCACCAAGGTTACAAAGATAACTTGGTGACCAAGCTAAATCCGACCATTCCAAGCTGGACTGTAGTGTCAGCAACAACGTGGAAAAATTGTTGAAATAAATTCCAACAATAAAGTGGAAATGAGTGCACAAGTACTAAATATTAAATCTATTTTTCAATTAAATATATCTTTAATAGAATAGCAAGATTTGATTGATGAGTTATACTAACAAATTAAAACATATATCGAATATAAGTAATTAATGGGAAGCATTTATTACTCAAGTAACAAGTATTGGGACTGTAGTTATGGGAAAAAATGCATTAGTTCATATTTTTCTCACTATTTGGATAAATTCCTTTCTATGTTTGTGAACAAAATGAAATGAATATTAGTAACAATTTGGAATAGAATTCAGGGCGTTACATATGGTACTAGAGCTGGGGTTCACCTTTTTGTAGACTCAAATTGTCAAATTCATGCATCAATCTTTCAAATATTCATCTAAAATTCTGTATTGTCAAAACAAAAAAAATTTCTACACGAGTTTAAACTTTAGATTTAATTCTGGAATTTTCAGGATTTCTTTTAAGGGTGAGACCACTTGGAAATTTTATATTTATAATGTTTGGCCCACATTTTTTCAATTTTGAACTCATGTTCAACTACACGTTCTCCCATAAAATAATTGAGGTACAAACAAAAATAAAGTATCTTAATTCGAATGTCATGTAACCGTCTCATCCATATTAGTTATGTACTGACTTTTGTGAGAGATTGAATTTCAACATGCAGAATGCTCAAATTTTGAACTTATTTTACTTTTGAAAGCCAAACATTATTGTTTCATGAAACTAAATGACGAAGCAAGCATGAACATATATACGACTATATCTTTTACATGCTTTATGTGATAATACATGATATATGATTTAAGATATTAAGAAAATATAAATAAGAGATCGAGCCTTGGCAATTGACGCACACCAATTTACTCTCTCTCGTAGGTTCAAAGGTATGTAAATATTTGATCTTATGTACTAGACTTTATAGTATTATGCTAGTGTGTGTAAATATTTATGATCAAAATTTTTAATAGTCAAAGGTTAATTCCTAAAATGTTAAATTAGAAGTTTGTCTTGCATATTAAAATCTTATTTAAATTTGAAGCATGAAATGTCATTTTTAAATGGTTCGCATGAGCGCGTGAAATGTTTTTCCAATGTAAATGTCCCTTATTCAAAAAAATAAAAAATAAAAAATAAAAAAAGTGAATTGTCGACCCTGACCCCACAAGCTGAAAGGGCCAATCGGAACAAACCAAATGATTTGTATATACATAATGAGATTGATAATATAGATGATTAGAATGCTAAAAACTACTAGAAAGTTGAGGTTGGACAAATAGGGTGCTCAATTAGTCAAGGGGCAGGAGTTGATCATATTATTAAGACATTTCCACCTTATTGGGTTAGGATTGCAACCCACTTAAGAAATGAGATGATTACAAGGGCTTCCGTAGAATATATAGAGAAGGTTCCAATATAGCTAGTGTTTGGCCCCCATTTTCGAGAAATTATAAATATTGGAATAGTAATTGATGGGAGAATGTACGGTTGAAAAATAATGAAAAGTTTTAGATTTGTGTGTAATATTATTTTATTTGGAGAATGCGTTATTACAATTAAGAAAGAGAAAATTTTGGAAAAAAAATTATTTGGGGCCAAACACTAGCATAGGTATTCGTAAGGTAGTTGACCCAAATATGGAGGGCACGCATTAGAGACCGCATATCTTGAATAATGGATTACGGGCCTTACATATCTTCAGACACATCTCTTGCAATGACGCACAAAAAGATTCAATGTATTGAATTTTGTGCTCATTGGTGATTCTGGCCATTGGTGAGAGTCTACCTCAAGGATTGGGATGGAAGAGTGGCAAAATCTAACGTTGGTACAATTTAAAGATGACGCGATTGATAAGTATTTTTCTCATGCTATGAGAGACTTAAGTAGAAAGAGTTTCTACAACTCAAGCAGTGGGATATTTCCCCGGTTGACTAGTCGGCCTTCATCTGGCTAAAGAGTTGCGAACCAGGTCAACATGAGTTTTGTAGCTAGAGACAAGTACATGGCAGCATACTTGAAATTAGTTATGAATTTCCTCCCCAACTTTGAGAAGTTTGAGCTGACACAAGTACCCCGCCTGGAAAACTCCCACGCTGATGCCCTGTCAAAATTGGCTAGCAGTAAGGATTCCGAACTTCTTAGGGTGGTACCCATAGAACACCTCGTCGAACCTTCAATCATAAGAGGGGAAGAAGTGATGTGGATAGAAGGCACATCTTTGTAAATGCAACCGATCATTGCTTTTCTGAAAGAGCAAATCGTACCAAATAATGAACCCGAAGCTCGTCGACTTCGGAGGATGGCTCCTCACTTCATCCTACAGAATGATGTGTTGTACAAACGAGGCTTCTCATCCCCTGTTTAGATGTACGGGAGGAGAATAGGCGAATTACATCTTAAGGGAGATCCAAGAGATGGTTTGTGGCAATCATTCTGGAGGGTCAACACTGGTACACAAGGTACTCAGACAGGGATACTACCGACTTTCCCTGAAAGGGACTCGATACAATTTGTACGCAAGTGTGATAGATGACAGTGTTTCTCCAACGTGCAAGGCAGCCCTCATAAGAACTCACAGTCGTATTAAGCCCTTGGCCATTTACCAAGTGGGGAGTTGATTTCATTGGTCCATTACCAAGAGGAAGGGGAAATGTCCGCTTCGCCATTGTTGCAATTGATTAATTTGCGAAATAGGTTGAAGCGGAGCCGTTGGCCAAGATCATCGAAGTAAACACTTCCAAATTTCTCTGGAAGAACATTATATATAAATTCGGCATACCCCACTCCGTGGTTTCAGATAATGGTAAGCAATTTGATAACAAGAAGATCAGAGATTTGTACAATGAGCTTGGTATTAAAAAAACATTTCTCAACGCCTCATCACCCCCAAACCAATGGGCCGATCGAAGCGGTCAACAAAACCATCAAACTCACCCTGAAAAGAAAGTTGGATGCTTCAAAAGGGGCATGGGTTGACGAACTCTCCCAAGTTCTTTGGGCCATACGAACGACCTACAGGACTGTAATTGGAGAGATCCCATTCTCCATGACCTACGGGGCCAAAGCCATGAGCTCAGTAGAAGTTGGAGTGCCTTCGCCCCCATCGTATCCACTTCAAGGAAATAACAAACGATGAATTGAAAAGGCTAGAGCTTGTGCTCATTGAAGAAAGGAAAGATGATTCTCAAGCTAGACTTGTTTCTTACCAACGCAAAATTATGCGCTACTACAATGCCAAGGTGAAGAAAAGGGTCTTTCACATCGACGATCTAGTACTCCAGAAAGTATTCCCATCATCAAAAGAACCGGGAACTGGAACACTGTGATTGAACTGGGAAGGCCCATATCGTGTCACTGAAGAAGTACGACTCGGCACATACAAGATTGAAAATTTGGAAGGCAAAGTGATGCCTCATCCCTAGAATATCGAACATTTGAGGAAGTATTATTAGTAGGGAAATCGTGAGGACTTATCATGTAAATGTTGTTATTAATTGAATGAATTGATTTTCACTTCTACATATGTTCTCAAAACGAATCATCTTCGACCAAGGATATCAACTTCATCAGGGAGGGTGCGGGTGCCACCTCTGGTGAAGCGGATCAGCAGTGTTCTCACACATTCTTACTCATTGTCAAGGTGCATACGGCCCCAAGGGTGCCATCTCTAGTGAAACAGATCAATCAAGAATGTTTACTTTATCTATGTGCTTAAATGGTTATACTTAGCAGAAGTGTTTACACTTAGAGACCGTTTGCTTTATCCATTTGCTTAAGTGGTTATTCTTAGGTGAAGTGTATACACTTGGAGACCGTTTGCTTTATCTATTTGCTTAAGTGGTTATGTTTAGATAAAGTGTTTACATTTGGAGATCGTTTGCTTTATCCATTTGCTTAAGTGGTTATGATTAGGCGAAGTGTTTACACTTGAAGATTGTTTACTTTATCTATTTGCTTAAGTGATTATGTTTAGGCGAAGTGTTTACACTTGCTTTATCCAATTGATTAAGTTCTTATCTGGTTAGTGTAGTTTAAGCGAAACAACAATACCAGAATGACAAGTGAATAAAGAATTTCATTACTAAACAAATCAAGGCCAAAACCATTACAATAAGAAGAAAAAGAAGAACTAAGGATTTACATTTACAATAGCCCCCACTCCCACCTCCTCATGGGGGGCTTCTTCTTCAACCTAAATGTCAGGTCGGCCACAGCTGGACCACCAAACTCTTCTTCAAGAAATGCAATGTCCAACTCTGGATGCACTTCTCTTAGGCGAGACAACATTTGTTGGCACTCCATAAAGTCCAGTAGTTGGCAAAGTCATCATTTCTTCGTTTGGTCGAAGTTGTCGATGTAGTTCTGAACCGCCACCGCACCTACTGACTTCACTTCATCTTTAAGAGATTCAATCTCCTCTGTTTGAGCTTCAGAGAGCATCCTGAGTTCATCTTTCTCTTTGTTGGCCTGCAACAATGCCTCAGAGGCGATCCGTTGGTGTTCATTGGACTGGTCAATCCTCTAAGTTAGGGCGACACTTGAGAAACAGACTCATAGAGTTCGTTCTTCAGTTGGTTTATCTGAATCTCAGCAGAGTCCAACTTCACTTCAGTCTTAGTCCTCTTCACCTTGGACCCCTTCATCTTTTTCACCTCTTCTTCCCAATTTTCCGAGGCCTTGATCCTTTGTTCCAATTCCTCATTTTTCTTACGAAGGCCCCGGACTAAGTCTTTGCCGCCATGCCAATACTTAGAGCTCTGACCACGTAGGCATTATTGGCGGCCAGGAGGTCCTCCGCCTCGCAGGAGGAGATGTGATCTTTCCAATCCTCGATCCAATACTTGTTATGAACGCAAGCTGCAAAGCGGTCTCTGGAGGTAGCATTTCCAATACTGCCTCGAAGAGGTCATCCTTTTTGCTCCCCAGAAAATCAGTTGCCTTGCCACGAGGTGGAGTGTTGGCAGATTTCTTCAGCCTTTTCCGACCTGGCTCCCCAGCTGGGATAGCAGTAACGAGCACAACGGCCTTCAGAACTTCAGGGTGGGAATGGGGCGGGGGACTACAATAGTTACCTTGATTGGAGTTGGAGAATAAGGAGGCCTGGCCATTGTAGTCGACGAATAGGAGGCCTCCATTAGGCTGGATCTTTTCCTCTTGACAAGGGAGGCACCTTCCTCCACTTCGTCATCTCTGGGAGGCTGCTGGCTCTTACTTAGCTGGTTCAATCTCTCCGCCTGCTTTTTGTAGGCGGACGAATAGGTCTTAATGGCCCTCACCTCGGCCACACTACGACAAATTGTAGTGTTTTCTTCATCAAGTAATCGTCTGCACGAAGAGAAAAGAGTTAGAACAACCAAACAGAACATTGAATGGAACTAAAAAATGTAACTTACCTGGGGAGGCCATCAGTCAGTATAGAACGAATTCAGTGTTCTTATCAATTAACTCGTTGTAGCTCCGATCTTTGAGAGGCAGCTGATAAACGTGGCTGATTATATCCCACTCTTCAACAGAAATTTCACACCTCGGTAACGAACCAACAAACAAGGAATGTGTTAAACCATAAGACTTTACACTAAAACGATAAACGGCTAGGCGAAAGAACTTATTGACTAAGGAATAGGTCGTTGGAATTGTAAGAGGAGCCATGTGGTCGCCCTCCATGGTGTCCCACCTCCCTGACACCCAAAACCAAGATTTCATCCATTCTTTAATCGAAGAGGACGACCTTACCACGAATGGGGAGTGGGATCTCAAGGGAGTTATGTAGTATCACTCCTTACTTTTCTCACCCCCAGTCACACTCTTGGGAAAGTAAACAGAGTGGAATACGCTAAAAGGCATGTCTACGCCCAAGTTGGCTCGATGCCACAGCATCTACGATCCAACCATCTGCGCCCAAGAGTTCGGATAGAGTTGGGTCGGGGCCATCCAATAAGAACGAAGAACTAACCTAAAGAATGGATGGATGGGAAGCCTAAGACCTGCCTTTAGCAAGTTTTCGCTTATAGCCACATAGCTCGGCCTGGGGTAGCAGGCCCTTTCATCAGAGTTGGGGATGATCATTTCTATGTTGCTGGGAATCCTAAAGACCTCTCTATACTTAGAAATGTTTTCTGTGTGATGGTTAAGGCATATTCAGAAACCCCAATTTAACGGAAGTATCTACAAAAGGGGTGGGAAATCTCCAAATAGGCTCTCCCGACCTAGTGGCCCTACCTATTTCGTTCGAAGAGAGGACGATTGGCTCCCTCATACCCAAACTCTCCACACTTCGTCCATCCTCACTCGTAGACACATTCAAAGAGCTTTCAGTGGCCATTTCGAACTTTGAAAACTAGAAAAGGAATGGAATAAAGTAAAAGATGTTAACTAATGCGGCAAAAAGAAGGGGTTACCACCGGAGTTTCAGGGTCCTGGTCGTCGGAGAAAGAACGGAGATAATGGAAGCTAAGAGAACGTAGAGTTTCAGAGAGATTTTCGCAAAGTAAAGTTAAAAAGTGAAAGGTTTGGGCCTTTTATACGCGTCCCCAATACACCTCAGCCATCAGATCATTGTTGATCAAATCTTGATCGTCCAAACCCACGATTCATCATAATCATTGAAACCAAAAGTCACACAAGCAGATGGCCCCGATGGAGCGGTGTAATTCACGTGCCAACCCAAATGTGTCGCCTTGAGCTCTTTTAGCCGTCACCATGATTACCATTTATGGCTTTAGGTGTGTGTTGGAAGCAAGCAACGCCCACAAAAGCTGCCTTGGAAAGACGCGAGAATTGTCAAATCATTAGCACACGACCCAAGGTTGTCTCATCAGCAGACACTTCGTCTTTCAGTTAGGACTTCGCCTCGCAACAACTTTTCCCAAAATTGCCAACACTCATCACTTCGTCTTCCAGCTAGGATTTTGCCTTGCAACAGCTTTTCCCAAATTTGCCAACACTTATCACTTCGTCCTTGAGCTAGGACTTCGCTTTGCAACAACTTTTTCTAAAGTTGCCAGCACTCATCACTTCGTTCTTCAGTTTGGACTTCGCTTTACGACAACTTTTCTCAAAGTTGCCAACACTCATCACTTCGTCCTCCAACTAGGACTTCACCTTGCAACAACTTTCCCCAAAGTTGCTAACACTCACCACTTCGTCCTTCAGCTAGAACTTCGCTGTGCAACAATGTTTCTCAAAGTTTCCTACACCCATCTCTTTGTCCTTCAACTATGACTTCGATTTGCAACAACTTTTTTCCAAAGTTGCCAACACTCATCACTTTGTCCTTCAGCTAGGACTTCACTTTACAACAACTTTTCTCAAAATTGTCAACACTCATCACTTCGTCCTTCAACAAGTACTTCGCTTTGCAACAATTTTTCTCAAAGTTGTCAACACCCATCACTTCGTCCTTCAATTAGGACTTCGCTTTGCAACAACTTTTCTCAAAGTTGCTAACATTCATCACTTCGTCCTCCAACTAGGACTTCTCCTTGCAACAAATTTTCCCAAAGTTGCCAACACTCACCACTTCGTCCTTCAGTTAGGACTTCACTTTATAACAACATTTCTCAAAGTTACCAACACCCATCACTTCGTCCTTCAGCTAGGACTTCGATTAACAACAACTTTTCCCAAAGTTACACTCAACGCTTTGTCCTTCCATCAGGACTTCGCTCCCGCATACATTTTCGTCTTGTCTACAACTAACCCATATGCCTTGTGGAATGACACGATATAAGTGCCTCTACAAAGTCCATGCATTATATAAATATCCATACACTGACTTGAGGGATTGTTGTTACGGGCCTTCTAAGGCCCTCTACCTCATCCGTCATGTGTTGGACAAACTGATCTGGTGTTGCCACGTAGCAGATGAGCTGAATTCATGTCGGACAAACTGATTCCATGACTCAGAACTGAAACACTATTGCCCCACTTGGTAGAAGAGCCGAACTTATCTGCCATTTACGGAGGATGCAAAAGCTCGTACTCTGCATTCACCACACCTCTACCAAGATGTTTTGTGAGGAGATCTATCCAACGTTAAGCCCCTGACTGATTGATGGGACGTGTGGTAGCCTATAAACGATCAACTCAGTTGCTATATCAGAAATCATTTAATGCCCGCCAATTTATGGATTGACAGATTGACGTTTATGAAAAGATGACTCATCCGGGATCTAAAACCACGTGTCCCCTCATTCAACGGTTCTCATATTCTATTCTCTAGTATAAATACCACCACACAATGGTAAGGCCGGGAGTTCCCATTCAAAATCTTTGCATTATAGTCTTTAATTCTAAAGAGTCTTTCACTATATTTACTAACATTCTCAACCACGTCTAAGTGATCACTTCACCGTCTGACACTACTATTCGATTGACAAAAATACTGATTTGTTAGTCGGAGTGCTCGTGGCCGATTCTACCCCACCGGAAAAGGTCATGAGTGACTAACAATATGCTAACGTACGCAGAGAGGAGTATACGTAAAGACTTATTCTGTTGGCCAGATATTGGAGTCATTTTTCGATGTCAACAAGAAATATTTTAACATCTTAGTAGATACTAATTGACGCAAATTTGCAATTGTAACACATTATTCATTTTCTCAATAAAAATAAAAATAAAGTACATGAATTCATTGATTATAGTTAAACGATGTAAAATAAATAATAAAAGAAAATGAATAGAAAAATCAAATATGATAATACCCCTTATATA
>CAIGRB010155646.1:51664-95307 GCA_903798255.1 Fraxinus quadrangulata | reverse complement strand
TATATATATGTAGTGAATTGTTCAATACTTCTATCTCATCTAAATATTGACGAATCACTATATGTTTATCGTTATTATACAACCAATTTTTAGGACAAATCATTGTTTTAACCATATTTACACTCAACAAACTTCTAATGGAATAAAGAATCCTTAGGAAATGCAGACTTAAAAACAATTTTGGATATTTGAATAGATAGCACATCTTTAGCAATTTGAGGGAAAATCTTATATTTATTTGCATTCAATTTTCACCAAGGTAATACATTGAAAAGCTCATTGGTCGAATCTTCAAAATGACCATTAAAGTAATCCATAGTATCATTCTATCAATTAATAGTAAAAACTAGAAAATGAATTAAAAATATAAATAATTAATTGATTGACCTAACCGAGAAATTGAGACACAAATAAATAACAAATGTTGTCTGCTAAAAATTTTAGGGAGTCCAAAACAAATTAGAACAAAACAACGCAACTATCAATAAAATATAACAAACAATTACCAAAAAATAAGAAAATTTGAATAATCTGACCTGGATATTTAGTCGAAATTCGAGAAATTTATTATTAGAAGGAAAAGAAATTTGTGAGTTTGAATTAAAATTTAGATTTATTTGTCTACTCAATTGTTATGGACGTTAATGAATATAGTTCAACATCAGTTGTTCAATACTTTATTCAATTTGAGGGTTTTGCATTCACAGTTGTGATGATAGATGAGTATTTATGTACGATTTAATTAATTGGGATAAATACTTTTCTATTTAAGTATTGAGTTTAATTGGATCATATCTAATATAAAGTTGCATAACATTTAAATTAATTTATTTTAAGATTTTTTTATAAACGATTTGACAGTTTGAAATCATTTGCAAAGATTAAAATCAAAACCAAACCATTTCGAAACGGTTTGATTCGGTTCAAAATGAAAAAGTTAGCAGATCCACTTAGACTCAAACCAACATTTAAAAAAAGAAAAACGATTTCATTGTTTGACAGTTTCATTGTTCAACTTTAATAGTTTTGACCTATAAAACATTATTTTCTTTTTTGAGTAGTCATTTTAAGTTAAAAGACTATATCTTAATTTGGTGTGAATTAAAATCAGATTTTTATTATATTATGATAAAAGTTGATAAAATGCGTAAGTGGGGAATCTAATCAAATATGTGATTTTAATTAATTATTAATTTTGACTTAAATTAAAATTAAATATTAATTTATATCAAATAGAGATTATGTTGAATTATTAGACTATAAATGAATATAATATAGCTAAAGAAAAATCAAGAAGAGAATTCCAAAAGAAAATAAAAGAGACTTAAAGAAGGAAAGCGAACCGATTTAGTAGAGAAAATGCATATTCGAGAAGATGAGGGACCAAAGAGCAAAACCGCCTTATAACCCTATAAATTACGGAGAAGAAACTACGGTGGAATTGTGTCAGAAAACTCAGCCCCTTCTCTCTACAAGGGTTTCAGTTTCAATCATTTCTACGCACAAAATAAACACTTTACACACGTAGATACACTCTTTCGTCTCTCGCTGTACAGTCCAAACCCTTTCGATGTGCCTGCATCCACCGCCCCTTTTTCTCCACAAGGTCAGCCCCCCGTTTTCACACGCACATATTTTCTCTCTGTATATGTATTAATTGATGGGATTTCGATTTTGATTCATGGGTTCATCGGTAGTCAATGAATTTTGTGTTATTTGTTTATGAAGATGATATACTGATTCTTGATGGGGTCTTTTTTTTTTTTTTTGGCAGTAAATAGAGTAGCGGAGGTTAAAATGGCTAGTTCAAGATCAAGCTTGCCATCCAGGCTACGCCAACTGCTATCTAGTGAAGGAGCTATCGGTCCCTCATTCAAACTCGACTCCGAGCCTGTATTACTTCTCTTAGTTTCTCTATCTAGCTTTATGATTACGTGTTTGTATTTCCCAATTGACGTTCAAGGTTTTGTTTTGTAGTAATTATTAGGGGGTGAATCGGCCCATACTATATACTGAATTGTTGAGGTTTAATAGCTAAATCAGTATCAGAAAATATGTTTTATAGAATGGCAGTTTTGTCTGAGAGCAATGACTTGTTTTTCAATTGTGATGGGGGTAGGTGGGAAGGGGGAAATGGATGGATATAGGATTGGATTAAATTTTTTTAACACATGCCAATTGTGATTACTACTGATTTATATTTAATGGTTAATAATTTGCTCTGTTTATGTTGGAAATAAAGAAAGTTGTGATAGACGCTACTTTATGTTGTATTCTTTAAGTCCTCTTCTCATGTAAATGGAACTCTGAAATCTCTCTCCCATTATTACTTATTATGTAGTTATCTTGAGTCAAATTAACACTTCACGTCTCAAGACATACTTGGGTCAAATGAGTACTGAGTGGAGGCATTTTGAACTCTCTTTCTACTGTAAAAATTAATGTATTTTATTTGAATGAGGTTGTATTTGGTTCTATTTTGATTTTAAATTCTAGAGGGAGCAGTTTATTGATATCTTATTGATGTTGTTCTTGAAACTGTAATTACATTTAACTTTCTATTTCATCTATAAAGTAACTACCGTTATATGAAGGCAAGAAGCTGCTTGAAAACATTCTCTCGTGAATTTTAAAAATTGAATAAAAATGTGAAGACCAATTATATAGTGCCTTATCAATGAAACAAAATATGGATATGACAGTTAAGATATCTCCTCATGGAATCATGGGGAAGACAATCAGGAGGAGAGCAAGAAGTGATTGGGTGGGGGTGAATTTGGAGGACAAGACAATCATGTTTAAATTTTCTCTACTTGGTGGCCATTCAACAGAATTAAAACATGAAACTTTGCTTACAGAATGTTAAAATTTCGAAAGACATTTTGAAAAAAATGCAAATAGGGAGTATGTCTACCAAATGTCTGTTTTAGGTGTTCTTTTTCTTTTTTATTTATGTGGCTAAATACATATAAGCAGAAAACTTCTAATAAAAAATGAGATGAAATACCTGATTGATATATTCGTGTTTTTGTGGAGGTGGGGTAGTTGGGGGAGTGACTGAAAAAAAATACCAGTTTATAGTAATATACAAATCGTGATCTATTCGGCTTCTTGATAATTCAGTGTACTGAATATAGAATCATTGACCTGATGGTTTTACGCTACTGATTACCAAATATGCATGTCATCTTTATTGTATTGGCGAGACATTGTTGCTTTCTCTTTTGTGTATTTTATTTTATTGTGTTTTATAGGTTATGTTGGTTATTATATTTTATTGACTGCTTCATTTCTAACACTGCAATTGGCTGCTAATTCTTTTGATTTTGCATTCTTTAAATTTAAATTCTCAGTAATTCATCTCTATCCAGTGGAAGAATACCATTGCGTGTTATCAATCCATTAGCTTTACTTTATGTCTCCATCTTGATCATCACATTTTAATAATTTGGAGTAAACTTCTGTACTGTACTAGTGGGACATTATGGGTGAACTTGCTGAAATTAATTTATCTGGTTTAAGAGTGATATTGAACTCCTGTAATTGTTAAAATATCAAGCTGTATGATTTTTGTTATGTAAGATCTGACTTGGAGATAAGATTAACTTTTACCATTTTAATGTAATCTGTCCTTTTCTTGTCTGGTTCATGAACCCTGACTCTATTTTTCTTTCTCAGCCTCCAAGAATAAAGGCATTTATTGACAAGGTGATTCAATGTCCATTACAAGACATAGCAATACCTCTGTCTGGTTTTCGTTGGGAGTTTGGCAAGGTGGTGATTAGTCCTCATTATAGTTATTCTTTTCCTGTGTTTCATTGTCCTTCCACTTATAGTTGCTTTGTTCCAGGGGAATTTCCATCACTGGAGACCATTATTTCTGCACTTTGATACGTATTTCAAGACATATTTATCCAATAGAAACGATCTCCTCTTGTCCGACAATATTTTAGGTGATGTCTGCCCATTTCCAAAACAAGCAGTTCTGCAAATTCTGCGAGCGATGCAATTTATTCTAGATAATTGCCACAATAAGAGTTCTTTTAGTGGCTTAGAGGTAAGCTGAAGACTGAAAATACAGTTAATTTTTACTGTAGTTGGATAAAGATTTTATTATGCATCTTTACTAGGCTACCTAACATTGCTCCCCCCTTCCAAAAAAAAAAAAAAGACAAAGTTCACTCTGGTTTTCTGTATCCTGATGTGTGACAAGAAATTCAATCCTGTATAAGTTCTTTCTGTCCTAAACTTCCTCTCTCTTCAGCATTTCAGGCTCTTGCTTGCATCAACCGATCCTGAAATTGTCATTGCAGCTTTGGAGACACTATCTGCCCTAGTAAAGATAATTCCGTCCAAACTACATGCAAATGGAAAGCTAGTTGGGTGTGGCTCCGTGAACAGCTGTCTCCTTTCCCTTGCACAGGGATGGGGTACAAAAGAAGAAGGCTTGGGTTTGTATTCTTGTGTCACACTACATGAGAGGATCTCAGAGGAAGGGCTTAACCTCTTTCCATCTGATGTGCAAAGTGATCAGGAAAAGTTGCAGTATCGCATAGGGTCAACTCTTTATTTTGAACTGCGTGGTGCCAATTCTCACAGCATTTCAGAACCTAATGATGACACAGTTTCTTCTGGGACGAGTGTGATTAATCTCCCTGATCTTCATTCACGCAAAGAGGATGATCTGTCACTTATGAAGTTGTGCATTGATCAGTATAATGTACCTTCAGAGCATAGGTTCTCATTGTTGACCAGAATCAGATATGCCCATGCCTTCCGTTCTCCCAGAATATGCAGGATTTTCAGCAAGATATGTCTTCTCGCTTTCATTGTGCTTGTACAGTCTAGCGATTCACAAGATGAACTTGTTTCCTTTTTTGCTAATGAGCCAGAATATACAAATGAATTAATCAGAATTGTGAGGTCTGAAGAAATCATTTCTGTAAGCATAAGAACACTTGCGATGACAGCTTTGGGAGCATTGTTAGCTGCATATTCAGCATCTCATGAACGTGCACGGATATTAAGTGGATCAAGCATCAGTTTTGCAGGTGGTAATCGCACGATCCTCTTAAATGTACTTCAAAGAGCAATCTTGTCTTTGAAAAACTCCAGTGATCTGTCATCTGTTGCCTTCGTTGAAGCACTTCTACAGTTTTACATGCTACATGTGATATCTTCTTCAAGTACTGGGAGCATTATTCGGGGGTCAGGGATGGTACCTACCTTTTTACCTCTTTTGGAAGATTCAGATCCCAAACACGTGCATCTTGTCTATTTAGCCGTGAAGACTCTGCAGAAGCTCATGGATTACAGCAATACAGCAGTGACTCTTTTCAAAGATTTGGGTGGAGTAGAGCTTTTGGTTTACAGATTGCAGATTGAAGTGCATAGAATGATTGACTTGGCCGAGGCTGTAAACAAGAGTATTATCATTGGTGAACATTATAAATACAGTGACGATCAGTTCTATGCTGAGAAGAAACTCATCAAGGCTTTGTTGAAGGCACTTGGTTCTGCTACTTATGCTGCGGCAAATGCTACAAGATCACAGAATTCTTATGATGTTTCTTTAACTCCCACTTTGTCAATGATTTTCAGTAACATGGAAAAATTTGGAGGTGAGATATATTCCTCAGCTGTAACTCTTATGAGTGAAATGATTCATAAAGACCCAACCTGTTTTAATGTCTTGCATGAATTGGGTCTACCTGCTGCATTTCTGTCATCAGTGTCGGCTGGTATACTTCCTTCATCAAAAGCCGTTACGTGCATTCTGAATGGCCTCGGTGCAATTTGCCTCAATGCCAAGGGCTTAGAGGCAGTGAGAGAAACTTCGGCTTTACGCTTCCTCATTGATATATTCACTGAAAAAAGGTATGTGATGGCAATGAATGAGGGTATTGTTCCTTTGGCGAATGCTCTGGAAGAGCTATTACGGCATGTATCTTCATTGAGAGGTACTGGTGTTGATCTTATTATTGAAATTGTTAATAAGATTGCATTGCATGGAGACACAACAGGTTCTGGGTCATCAACGAATGATGATGGAAACAACACTGTGGTAATGGATTCTGAGGACACAGAAAATTTAGGGTCTTGCTCCCTCTCCATTGGTGCGAAAGATTTGTTGGTAGAAGGCATCAGTGACGAGCAGTTTATCCAGCTTTGTATCTTTCATGTGATGGTTCTTGTTCACAGGACAATAATAAATTCTGAGACATGTCGGTTATTTGTGGAGAAGTCCGGTATTGAAGCTTTATTCAAACTGCTGTTACGTCCTAGTATTACTCAATCAACCGAGGGAATGTCGATAGCATTGCATAGCACCTTGGTATTTAAGAGTTTCACTCAGCATCATTCTGTTCCTTTGGCTCGTGCCTTCTGTTCTGCACTCAGAGATCATCTGAAGAAAACAGTGACTGCGTTCAGTGTTGTCTCTGGTTCCTTTCTGCTCGACCCTAAGAACACTCAAGACAGCCATGCATTTTTGTCACTCTCCCTTGTTGAATTCCTCTTATTTTTGGCTGTATCAAAGGACAATCGCTGGGTAACTGCATTGCTTACAGAATTTGGTAATGGCAGTAAGGATGTTCTGGAAGATATGGGTATTATTCACCGTGAAGTTCTATGGCAAATTGCTCAACTTGAAGATGCTAAGGTTGATACAGAGGTAGACTTTACGGGTTCTGGTGATGATTCACGATTGCCAGAATTGAGTGCAAATGAAACTGAAGACCAGAGATTGAATACTGTCAGGCAGTTTCTTGATCCTTCTCTTAGAAGGCGAACATCTGGATGGAGCTTTGAATCCCAATTTTTTGACCTTATAAATCTTTATCGCGATCTCTCTCAGCAACAACAGACTATAGATGGACCTTCAAGTTCGTGGCTGGGAGCCAGTCAAGAAGCACATCAGTCCGGTTCATCTGATGGCACTGAAATCTGTGATAGAAAGGAAAATGACAAGCAGAAATCTTATTATCATTCTTGTTGTGATATGGTAAGATCATTATCTATTCACATCACTCACTTGTTTCAAGAGTTGGGAAAGGTGATGCTACTCCCATCTCGTCGCCGGGATGATATGCTAAATGTGTCTGCTCCTTCAAAATCAGTGGCTTCTACCTTTGCTTCAATTTCTTTAGACCACATGAATTTTGGGGGCCACCCTTCTGGATCAGAGGCATCTATTTCAACCAAGTGTCGCTACTTTGGCAAGGTTATTGATTTCATTGACGGCGTGCTTCTGGACAAACCTGACTCTTGTAATCCTGTTATATTAAATTGCTTGTATGGACGAGGGGTCATTCAATCAGTATCGACAACATTTGAAGCTACCAGTCAGTTGCTTTTTACCATCAACAGAACTCCTGCTTCTCCAATGGAGACTGACGAGGGGAGGCAAGACCAAATAGATGAAACAGATAGCTCGTGGATATATGGATCCTTGGCTAGCTATGGTAAACTTATGGACCATTTGGTGACTTCATCTTATATATTATCCCCCTTCACAAAGCATTTGCTAGCCCAGCCTCTGGTTAGTGGGGGTGACCCATTTCCTCGGGATGCAGAAACGTTTGTGAAGATTCTTCACTCTATGGTGCTGAAGGCTGTGCTTCCTGTTTGGACCCACCCACAATTCCCAGAATGCAGTTATGAGTTCATTGCGAGAGTTGTTCACATTTTGAGGCACATCTTCTCTGGTGTAGAAGTGAAAAATATTAATAATAATGCAGGCCGTGTGGCTGGTCCACCACCGAATGAGTCAGCAATTTCAATGATTGTAGAGATGGGATTTTCCAGGTCTCGAGCTGAAGAGGCCCTGAGGCAGGTTGGTTCAAATACTGTGGAGCTTGCAATGGAATGGTTGTTCTCACATCCTGATGAAACCCCCGAAGATGATGAACTTGCACGTGCGCTTGCTATGTCCCTTGGGAACACTGGGTCAAACTCAAAGGAAGATGCTACAATTGATAACAGTCAGACCATTGAAGAGGAATTGGTGCAACTCCCTCCGGTAGATGAGCTATTGTCTACTTGTAGTAAACTTCTACAAATGAAAGATTCCTTGGCTTTTCCTGTTCGAGATCTTCTTGTGATGATTTGCTCACAAAATGAAGGTCAGCAAAGACCAAGAGTCATTTCATTCATCATCGACCAAGTGAAGCTTTGTGGTAGCATATCCAACGGCGGAAACAGAGACATGCTTTCTTCTTTTTTTCATGTTCTTGCTCTAATTCTTAATGAAGATGCAGCTGCACGAGAATTAGCCTCTAAGAGTGGTTTGGTTGAAGTTGCATCAGATCTGCTCTCAATATGGAATTCTAGTTCACATGATGGAGAAACATCGCAAGTTCCAAAATGGGTGACTTCAGCTCTTATTGCCATCGATTGTCTTTCTCAAGTGGATATAAAGTTTAATGCTGATGTATTAGAACTGTTGAAGAAGAATGATGTTGGTAGCCAACCATCTCTTGTAATTGATGGCAACAAGCAGAACGAATTGCAGACAACTTTGGGGATATTGCCCAAGCATTTGGATATACAGGAGCAAAATCGGCTTATTGGAATAATATGTGGTTGTATGAGAAAACAACTACCTTCAGAAACAATGCATGCTGCATTGCAGCTCTGTTCTACCCTTACGAGAACTCACTCGGTTGCTGTTAGCTTTCTGGAAGCCAGGGGTTTGCACTTACTTCTTTCCTTGCCAACAACTAGCTTGTTTGTTGGCTTTGACAATGTTGCTGCTATTATAATACGGCACATCCTTGAAGATTCCCAAACCCTCCAGCAAGCCATGGAGTCTGAGATACGGCATAGTGTTGCAACTGCTAATAACAGACAGTCCACTGGAAGGCTTACACCCCGCAATTTTCTGTCTAATTTAAGTTCAGTCATTAAACGGGATCCAGTGATTTTCATGCAAGCTGCTAAGTCTGTGTGCCAAGTTGAGATGGTGAGTGATAGGCCGTATATTGTCTTACTGAAAGACCGTGACAAGGATAAATGCAAAGAGAGAGAAAAGGAGAAAGAGAAAACAGAGGAGAGAGAGAAAACGGAGGAGAAAGATAAACAACAAACTAATGATGGGAAGGGTGGTTTCGGCAGTGGGCATGGGAAGCACACTGATACAAATGTTAAGAATTTCAAGATCCATCGTAGACCTCCTCAGAGTTTTGTAAGTGTGATTGATCTTCTCTTGGATTCAGTATTATCTTTTGTACCTCCTTTGAAAGATGAATCTGTGACCAAATCTAGCTCATCAATCGATATGGATATTGATGTTTCTACTAGCAAGGGAAAAGGAAAAGCTATTGTTTCTGCATCTGAAGAGAATGAAGCCAACAATCAAGATTCTTCTGCATCCATGGCTAAGATTGTATTTATATTGAAGCTTCTGACTGAGATTCTTTTGATGTATGCATCGTCTATTCATATTATTATCCGGAAGGATGCTGAAGTTTGCAGCTACCGGGGTATACCTCAACGAGGTGCCATAGCTTACTGTAGTGGTGGAATTTTTCAACACGTTCTTTATAAATTCTTACCATATTCTGAAAATTCCAAAAAGGAGAGAAAAACAGATGTGGACTGGCGGCATAAACTGGCTAGCAGAGCCAACCAGTTCCTGGTAGCGTCATGTGTTCGCTCCACCGAGGCAAGGAAAAGAATCTTCACAGAGATCAACAATGCTTTCAATGATTTTGTTGATTCTTCTAATGGTTTTAGGGCACCAGGAGTTTATATTCAAGCTCTTGCTGGCCTGCTCAATGATGTACTAGCTGCTCGATTGCCAACGGGTTCATCCATATCTGCAGAAGCTTCTGTTACTTTCATAGAGGCTGGTCTGGTTCAATCATTCACTCGAACACTTCGTGTGTTAGACTTGGATCATGCCGATTCACCCAAGGTTGTGACTGGTCTTCTTAAAGTTCTGGAGTCCGTGACTAAGGAACATATCCATGCGTTCGACTCGAACTCTGGAAGAGGGGAGCATGTGACAAAACATACTGATAATAGTCAGCCTAGTGAAGATAATGCTGTAGGTATCATGTCACGGTCCATGGAAACTACAACCCAAGCTAATGAAAATTCAGGGCCAACTGACCGCAGAGAGTCTTTTAGCACAAACCAGAATTATGTAGGGTCTGAGGTTGTCACAGATGATATGGAGCACGACCAAGATATTGATGGCGGCTTCGCCAATGCTGAAGGTGATTACATGCATGAAAATTCTGAGAACATCAGAAATCTCGAAAATGGCCTTGATACTGTAGGCATGAGATTTGAAATCCGACCTAATGTGGAAGGGGATCTTGATGATGACGACGACGATGAGATGTCAGGGGATGAAAGGGATCAAGATGAAGATGGTGATGAACAACACAATGACCTGGAAGATGATGAATCACATCATCTGAGACATGCCGATACAGATCATGATGACCATGAAAATGATGAAGACGAGTTTGATGAGGAGGTAATGGAGGAAGCAGATGAAGATGACGAGGATGATGAGGATGGCGTTATACTCAGGCTGGGGGAGGAAATGAATGGGATAAATGTGTTTGACCATATAGAGGTTTTTGGCAGAGATAGCTTTAACAGTGAAACACTCCACGTAATGCCCGTTGAAATTTTTGGATCCAGACGCCAGGGTCGTACTACATCCATCTACAATCTATTGGGCAGAAATGTTGATAGCACTGTGCCTTCCCAGCATCCGCTTTTGGTGGAACCGCCATCCTCAGTGTTTGCAGGCCCTCCAAGACAAACAGGTTTGCTCCCTATTAAGTGTCCTCTTTCCTTGGTATTTTCTTCTATCAATTTATGTAAATGTTTGTGCGCTGTTACAATTTACGAAAGATGCGTCCAGTCTTTAGAACAGCCAATTTTTACACATGGCATCCATTTTTCCTTTTTCTACCTATGTACAGAGAATGTCCGCAATGCTAACTTGGATAGAAACTTGGAGGGTCCCTCATCTCGGTTGGATTCATTTTTTCGGACTCTGAGAAATGGACGTCAAGGACACAGATTTAATTTGTGGGCCAATGATAACCAGCTAAGTGGTGGATCGAATTTGTCTGCAATTCCTCAAGGTCTTGAGGATTTTCTTGTATCCAGCTTGACTCGCCCAATCCCAGAGAAGTCTTCCAATGATGACCCGGTTGAATCCCAAAATAAAGGTGAAGTTGGTCCTGATTCAGCTATAATGATGTCTGAAACTCCAGTTGAAAACCATGGCAATATTGAAAGCAGTTACACACCTGCTCCCTCCTTGGCAGTATTGGACAACTCTAGGAGTGACAATACCATGCCTGTTGCAAATGAATCCATCCATGGCACAGAAACATCAAGCCAGCAACCTCAATCTGTTGAAATGCAATATGACCATAGTGATGTTGTGCGGGATGTTGAAGCAGTGAGCCAAGAGAGTAGCGGGAGTGGGGCAACTTTAGGGGAGAGTCTACGAAGTCTTGATGTTGAAATTGGAAGTGCTGATGGTCATGATGACGGTGTAGAAAGACAAGGTGGTGGTGATACTCGAATGAGGAGAACAAGTGTATCATTTGGAAATAATACATCAATGGGTGGGAGAGATGCATCACTTCGTAGTGTCACTGAAGTTTCTGAAGATCCAATCCAAGAAGCAGATCAAGGTGTCGCATCTGAGGAACAGCATCATAATGGTGATGGTGATTCTGGATCAATTGATCCTGCATTTCTAGATGCGCTTCCTGAGGAGTTGCGGGCTGAAGTTCTTTCTGCTCAACAGAATCAAGCATCACAGCCTCAAAATGCTGAGCCAGAAAATACTGGTGATATTGATCCAGAATTTCTTGCAGCGCTTCCCCCTGACATCCGGGAAGAAGTTCTGTCGCAACAACGGGCACAAAGACTGCACCAGTCACAAGAATTGGATGGTCAACCTGTTGAGATGGACACAGTCTCGATAATTGCTACTTTTCCTTCCGAAATTCGAGAAGAGGTATTTTATCATTTGTGACTTGTGGCCTCTCAATTTCTTTTATTTCTTCCAGTGTACCTGAGTTATTGGATATGGTTTTAGCTCCTGATGATTGTATTATTTTGAACCTCTCTCCCTGTGCATTCTCAGGTTCTTTTAACTTCGTCTGATGCTATTCTTGCAAATCTGACGCCTTCTCTTGTTGCGGAAGCAAACATGTTACGTGAAAGGTTTGCCCGAAGATATAACCACTCTCTCTTTGGTATGCATCCTAGAAACCGCAGAGGTGATTCTTCTAGACGAGGTGATGGCTTGGACAGAGCTGGGGGAATCCTTGCCCGTCGATCAATGGGGAGTAAGCTAGTTGAGGCGGATGGGTCACCTTTAGTTGACACAGAAGGTTTGAAATCATTGATTCGGTTGCTTCGCGTAGTTCAGGTATCCGTATGGCATGTTTGAATTCTTCAATGACGTTCCACGTAAATTTAAAAGTATTAATTGTTTTAATTTCATACAGCCACTTTATAAAAGCCAACAGAGACTTCTCTTGAACCTATGTGCTCATATTGAAACCAGAACTGATTTGGTCAAAATCCTGATGGACTTATTGATGATCGATAAAAGAAAATCATCCAATTATCTGAATGCTGCAGAGGCTCCTCATAGATTGTATGCTTGCCAGAGTCATGTGATGTATTCTCGTCCTCAGCATGTTGATGGTAAGATTCTTTTCTGATTTTCAATCATTTTTGGGAAAACGTTTGGTTACATTTGCAAGTGATAGACTAAGGTCAAGAGAAGGTGAAGGTTGGAGTTTTAAAAAATTAATAAATTACTATACGTTTTACTTACAGCTTTTGGTGTTTGGAGTATTTTGCAATGTGGTACATGCTAAAAGATGACACTTCTATGAATATAAAATTTGGTTTTTTATTGAATGCAAGGCTCGAGAGGGTCCTTGTGGAAGAATGTTTAAAAATGCAGATACTTTTTTATTATGCAATATTGAACATAACTTTCGTATCAAGATATCTGAAGCTTTATCAAGCTTCAGTGGAGGGTCCAGTAGAAGGGGAGAAAGTGGAACGTAAACGTGTTCAGCTGCATACATGATTTCAAGCATCTATACGCCTTTTTCTTTCGATGTCCTAATCTTTTATATCTTATTCTGAAGAAAAATAGATATATACTTTCAGTTACCTTGTTCCTCATAATAGGTGTTCCACCTTTGGTGTCTCGCCGTGCTCTGGAGACTCTCACCTATTTGGCTCGTAATCATCCTTTGGTTGCAAAGTTATTGCTTGAGCTCCGATTGCCACAACCATCTCCTATGGAGTCACCAATCTCTGATCGGGGCAAAGGTGTTATGTTGGTTGATGAGGAACACCAGGATGGACAGGCATCACTTGCCTTGCTTTTAAGCCTCTTGAGTCAATCACTTTATTTAAGAAGTATAGCCCATTTGGAACAGGTGATAGTTTACAAACAATATTTAGTATTTGCTGCTAAATTTTGAAATATCGGTTGGGACTGTTTGTAATCGTGCTTTTGATCTATGTTTCAGCTGCTAAATTTATTAGACGTCATCGTTGACAGTGTTGAAAGCAAATTAAATTCATCTGATGACCCAGGGGCATCTGCGACAGAACAGATGTCAGGTCCTCTGACTTCCACGCCAGATGCCGTGGCGAATATTGGTTCTGGATCTACTTTGGCAGAGGGTGATGTTACCAATAAAGCCTTGGTATCTGGTGCAGATAGAGGGCATGATACTCAAAGTGTGTTGCTTCATCTGCCTCTAACGGAACTTCGACTTCTGTGCTTGCTTCTTGCACATGAAGGGTAAGATGTAACATCTATGCTTTCCTTTTACAACATTACATTGGATGGTAATGCTGGAAATTTTTAATGCTAGCTGTGTTCGTGAAGGACTTGCTGTTATTCATTGGGGTCGTAATATGATATTGAAATGTTTCTATTAACTTTGTAGATTGGGATTTGCTAAGATTTCTGGATGTTACGCTCTCAATTATGTGTGTATTTATCAGTGTAGGGATAGTGGGGGTTATATATGTATATAGGCAATAAAATGAGCATGGATGGTTCTTTTGAAAGGAATTGCGATAGGCATTTATAGTTTTGCGCCTTGTACATTTTAAGTGATTTTTCTAGTTGTCTGCTGGCCTGTGTTCGCCTAAATACTATTACTACCTCTGTTCCATAAAGATAACTTGTTTCTATTTTCACACATATTAAGAAAATTTAATTAATATAGTTGGAAATATAATTTTTTCTTACAGTTTTCCTAGTATATCCCTACATTAAATAATGATTTAAATATGATTAGTTCATATTTATTAATAACAAGGTACATTAAATAGTGGTATATTAGAAAACTGAAAAATATCTATACTTTCAATAGGAAAGTAGCCCATAATTTGGGACGGACGAAAAAGGAAACTAGCCCATCTTTATGGAACGGAGGTAGTAGTACTTACGGAATTGGCTAGGAAACAGGAGTGCTCTTGGTAGAGTGATGAATATCTTACCATTGCATTTATCATTTTCCTTGGTAATTGTGTGGGATTGTTGTGATTATTTCTCATGCTCTATTAATATTGGTATTGATTTTTGTAATGTTCCTGTTTCTCCAGTCTATCAGATAATGCTTATGCTCTTGTGGCCGAAGTACTAAGAAAACTGGTGTCTATCGCACCTGTTCATTGTCATCTATTCATAACTGAGCTTTCTGGTTCAGTTCAGAGCCTCACCAAGTCTGCGACTGAAGAGTTGCACATTTTTGGGGAAGTAGAGAAAGCACTCCTGACTAGTACTTCACATGGACCTCCATTGTTCAGGGTGTTGCAAGCCTTGAGCTCTCTTGTTGTCGTACTCAATGATGGAGATAAAAATCACCACTCTCTCCCTGAGAAGGAGCAAGCTGCTGCTATCTCTGTGGTGTGGGACATTAATATGACTCTAGAACCATTGTGGCAAGAGCTGAGCAACTGCATAAGCAAAATAGAGAGCCATTCAGATACAATTTCTGATCAGTCACCTTCAACATCTGTTACAGTTACTACTAAACCGCCTGGAGTGATGCCTCCACTTCCTGCGGGTACTCAGAATATCTTGCCATACATTGAGTCTTTTTTCATAACGTGTGAGAAGTTGCATCCTGGTCAGTCAGGGTCAGGACACGATTTCGGTATAGCTGCAGTTTCTGATGTTGATGAGGCTGCTGCATCTGCTAGTCCACAGAAGACTTCAGGTCCTGTTATGAAAGTTGGAGAGAAAAATGTTGCTTTCATAAGGTTCTCAGAGAAGCACAGGAAACTTCTTAATGCTTTTATCCGTCAAAACCCAGGGTTACTTGAGAAGTCTTTTTCACTCATGCTGAAAGTTCCTCGTTTCATTGATTTCGATAACAAAAGGGCTCACTTTAGATCCAAGATCAAGCATCAGTACGATCATCATCACAGCCCTCTGAGAATATCTGTTAGAAGAGCTTACATTCTTGAAGATTCGTATAATCAACTTCGCATGAGGTCGGCAGAGGATTTGAAGGGAAGGTTGACTGTTCATTTCCAAGGGGAGGAAGGAATTGATGCTGGTGGACTTACCAGGGAATGGTATCAGCTGCTGTCCAGGGTAATTTTTGACAAGGGGGCACTACTATTCACGACAGTTGGGAATGAATCAACATTTCAGCCAAACCCTAACTCCGCGTATCAAACAGAGCACCTCTCATACTTCAAATTTGTTGGCCGAGTTGTGAGTAATTTTCGTTATCTGGTTGTTTTATTAATGTGTGTATGATGATGTGTCTAAGGTATACGAATATTTCACAGGTTGGAAAGGCACTCCTTGATGGACAACTCCTTGATGTTCATTTCACTCGGTCTTTTTATAAGCATATTCTTGGGGTTAAAGTGACATATCATGATATTGAAGCTATTGATCCTGATTACTTTAAAAATTTGAAATGGATGCTCGAGGTTGGTTATATTTGTAATCCCCCCTTCTCTTATGCTACGTTGCAAACCTTTATTTTTCACATGATATTGATCATTAATCCAAATTTTTTTTTTCTTATTGCAGAATGATATAAGTGACGTTTTAGACCTAACATTCAGCATTGATGCTGATGAGGAAAAGCTGATACTCTATGAACGTACTGAAGTACGTATTTTTGCATTACTGTATGCCTTGAATTTTTTTTTTTTTCCTATAATTATTTGACAAATTGGTGTGTTGCATTATGTAGGTGACTGACTATGAACTGATCCCTGGTGGTCGAAATATCCGAGTAACTGAGGAAAACAAGCATCAGTACGTTGATTTAGTTGCTGAGCATCGGTTGACAACTGCTATTCGTCCTCAGATAAATTCATTTTTGGATGGTTTCAATGAATTAATTTCTCGCGATTTGATATCTATTTTCAATGACAAGGAACTGGAACTCCTCATAAGTGGACTGCCAGATATTGATTGTGAGTTTTCTACTGATTTTGCTTCGTTGTTAGCTTGTCAATCTGCATATCATTTGATCTTTTTATTTACCTTCTGCCTCCAAATCTTTTTGTTCTTATTTGAGTAACTAATAATAGAATAAAAAATGTCTCCCAGTGGATGACCTGAGGGCTAATACGGAGTACTCTGGGTATACTGCTGCTGCTCCGGTCATTCAGTGGTTCTGGGAAGTTATTCAAGGATTCAGCAAAGAAGACAAGGCTCGCCTCTTACAATTTGTGACTGGCACCTCAAAGGTATGTTGACCTCTCTGTTGTCATTTGGCCTTTTTTCAGTGCCAAAAACTCGTTTTAACCTCATAATGTTAGGTTAACTTCCCCATCCATAAATCCCCTTCATGAGAGTCAATAATTTAGAGTGGTTTGGAACATTTAATCTTTGTTTTAGATAGGACACAATGATATTGTCCCTTCATGTCAAGTTGGGTAAACTACACTTGGCTCTACCCTGTAAGATTGTTTCTTAACGTCAAAAATACAATTGGTTTCCTCGCGTGACTCAATACTGATTGCAAATTATCTGTTGATTTTCTCATGTTGGAGTTGGATCAAAATTTCTCGTGATGCTCTTTTTTTTTTTGGCTACCTGAAGTTATTTTCTTGTTTTGAACACATAACGGTGCCTTAGTACAGGCGCCTCCAACATGGTAGACATTATGTTTACATTTTTGATGATATCGAGAAAAGTGCCCACCTTATATTAATTTTCAAATAAGGTTTAGTTTGTCGTGTGATGGTATTGAGAAAAATATTCTTGTCATTCCTCAGGTGCCTTTAGAAGGATTTAGTGCACTTCAAGGCGTTTCAGGATGTCAAAAATTTCAGATTCACAAGGCATACGTCAGCGCAGATCACTTGCCTTCAGCTCATACATGGTAATATTTTCTCTTATTATGCTCTACAGTTGAGAGCATGACTGGCTAACAAAAGTCTTCTGGTCAAAAACTAACTTAATTTCAAATCCTGACCTGTGCAAAAACTTTTATGTACCTACCCTACCCATTTACTTATAAGTTAAGCTTAGTCAAACAAGTCCTCGAGCTGAGATTGCACTGGTTGTTTCTGTTAGTTTGCGGTGCTATTGGGCAAAACCTAACAGATTTTAACTTGCTGCTTGCAGTTTCAATCAGTTGGATCTTCCAGAATATCCTTCGGAACAACATCTGGAGGAGAGGCTGCTCGTTGCTATTCACGAAGGCAACGAAGGGTTTGGATTCGGTTGAGATGAGAACTAGTTTGTATAGATAAAATCTTGTCAGGAAAGAAGCAGTAGTATTTATAAGAGAATTCTTGACATTGTTTTAGTATCTGAATGTCGATAAACTGTACAGTCGAATATTTGCTGTTGAATTTTTCTGCCAGGTTTTTTCTATTCCATCCATCTCTTCGTGTCCAAGTTTTTCTTGGTTTAATTTTCTGAATATACATGCTGCCAATCCAGCTGTGGTTTTTAGGTACACATTTGTTGGGCTTTCTGAATTTTCGATGCCCAATTATTGTTTACCAGAAAGCAAAGTGGTTAATGTGTGACTTTTGGAATGCATGTCGTAAAATGAGCTAAACCATGGCACATAGCCTATGCCTTGCTTATATTAAACCTTGTAGAAGATATGTTATCAATCCAAGTCATGTAGAAACTAGAGATTCAGTGATTAACTAGCTTTTTTGCTTCAAAATACTAGATCATGTCTGAGACCTACATGACCTGCAAATTCTGGTGGGGAGTTGTGAAAGCGGGATCAGTTGGGTAAGATTAGTTATTGGGTGGATCTGGAACTTTTTAACGAGGCATTAGTGGCTAAACAAGCAAGATGCTTAATAAAAATTGAGACTTCCTGGCAAGGCGAAATTATCACTGCCAAACCAACTTCCTTACGGCAGAGGCTAGTAGCGGTCTGGAAAAGTATTCCGCATGGAATTCGACGAACAATGATTGATAGAATAATGTTATATGTACATCTTTCATGACAACTTGGTTGACATTCCTCCTATGTGGAGGAAAATTTGTGCAGTGATGTGATGAATGAGTTCAAAATTAAGAGTATATAGATGTCATGTGGAAGAATGTAACGAAATGTGTAAGGGAGAATAAATGTAGCATGGTTGATGATTGATATGTATAGTGAACCATAGCTGCCTCGTGAGCCTAGCTTCTCATTTCGGCACCTTCCAATGAGGTGGTTTCAAAGGTTAGTGACTTACATTAACATGGTCTTCGAATTTGACCAAAGTCGGTTTTCGAATTTTGGCTATTCCATTAGGCTGAGGATAACCTGGCATTATGTGGCAAACGGGCAATAATCGATGAAGAGTGGCTATAATAATTGTCTGGCAGCAGCTGAGATGAGCGAAGAGAGGGGAGTAAAACTGGAGGGGTGGTGGAAGGCAGTTTGGAATGCTCCAGCCCTACCAAAGGTCCATGTCTATCTCTGGGGGACATACTCTTTTAGAGCGAGGGGTAATGGTGGATGGTTGCCTGGCCAATGATGTCAATGATGTCTTAATTGCACTCTCCAAATCATGTACGAGAGATGGACTGTGCCCAATTGAGTGTGCCATGTGGGTGATTTGGGGTGAATGAAACAGAGTCGTCCTTGGTTCGTTGGTTAGGGAGGCAGAGGTATTAGTTTGAAATTGTGGATGAACTGAAAACATGGACTAATGCAGAGGCAGATGAATTACTTGAAGTGGGTCAACCGAGAGTTCCAGTCGGATGGGCACCTCCGGGCAATGGTTTCCTTAAGCTGAATACTGATGTGACATGCAGGGGAGAGTTCCTAAAGTTCCTTGTAATGCTTGTTGGAAAACCTGTTGTCGGACTTGATTAATCGACCTTTGCTGTTCAAACTGAATCGTTTTCAAGTACTAGTGAGAGGGGAAGAGCGCTCCTGCCCTTTACCCAAACAGTACAAGAATGGCAATCCACCTATTGGTGTGTTGCTGCCCGGAGGCTCTACTTTGCTGCAGATCCACTCTGATTTCATTCTGAACCTCCCCTTGACCCATCTAGTGGAGACGGGGTGGGGCCTGTAAAAGGATTAGAGCACGTGACTATGACATGGAGATCTCATCAGTGCTGATGCTGTGATATGAGATGAATATAGTGTGGGGTCACGGTGCTAGATTTTTCCTGGTTGTTTCCTATTGAAACTGCTGAAACAATTGCAGTTCAAGAAGAGTTGATCTTTGCTAGGGAATGTGGCTTCCAAATAAGTGTTTGGAGACTGATTGCCTCGGAGTGGTTCAGAGGCTCAAGGATCTCAACTCTGTTCCCGTTGCAGTTACTTTAAGTGAATTTTTTTTCTTTATGTTTAGAAATAGGGTGTAGTCCTTGTTGATTATTCCTAGGGGAATAAGATAGCCCACACAGCATCTTTGTTTACTTTCAATTTCTTTAACGTTGGATTGATTGTTCGCTATGTGCTCCTTCGCAAATTGTCCTTGGCGGCCATTTCAGTTCAAAAGGCTTAAAGATCGCATGGGATTCTTCCAGGTTAGGATCAAATTCAAGATGACAGTGTATTACAGAGAACTTCAATGGCAAGAATGACTTTATTATCTAGAAAACCAAGATACGGGCAGTACTAGTTAATCTTGGTCTAGATTATGCTATAATATGTAATATTCTTGAAGAAAGCAAAGAACAGAATAATACCGAGCCTTGGTGATCATAAGTTCAGGGAAGTGTCGAAAGAAGCTTTAGCAGTAGTCATCTGGAATAAGCTTGAGGAAACTATCTACTTGGTGATCTTCAAGGAGGAATCCCATCTTTTCTTGGTGTAATAATGGTCACTGCTGTACTAAGCACACAATTCAAAAAAAGAACGAAATGAGAGCCTGTACAAATACAGAAAATGAAGCCCCTGTTTGGGCTCCATTAAAATGAGAACACGGGCTGAGACGATTGTAGTGAACTTGCAATGGAAGAAATCAAACTGCTTTTTGCTGAAATAAATTTGACAAACTTCACTAGTTTAAACTATCGTAAACAAAGAGTTTCAGACTTGGTAGTTTAATTACACACTACACTGAAAAATGACTTGTTCAAAGCTAGGACACAATTCTTTCCTATTTAACAAAACGATGCCTTTTGTGCCAGATTGTTGATACAACGATAAGTTTTCAAAATATGTCAAGAAATTAGAAGCAGGAGGGAAAATCTAACCAACAAGGCAAAAGGCTGCTAAAAAAGGGCAACTCTAAAACACATTCACATGATTGTAGCTCATTTATAGTCATGTGAGCTACTTAAACTTTCATGTATATAAAGTTATCAGTCAGGGTTAGTTTGAAGTTATCTTCTGTAGTACTTCGTCCCTAGAGCATCTTCCTTGATAATTCTGGAAAGTTCCCTGGGAAAATCACCAGGCCATAGAACAACATCACTTCCCGAAAGATCCATCTTAGATAGATAATCAGCTGCTCTATTTGTTTCACGCCAAGAATGAGTAACGAGATATTTGTCAAACTTCTTCAAAAGTTTCCAAGTGTGCTTCAAGCAGCTAATAGCCTTTGGACCATATGGTTGTTCCTTGTTGATAGTTTTGACAACACTCATTGAATCAGATTCAACCCATATTACCTTGATTCCCAGACTTGATGCAGCTATGAGGCCTCTCCAGATAGCCCATAGTTCAGCCAAGAAAATATCATCTCCTGGATATTTTGAGACATATGCACATACAGGACCACCCTGATAGTCACGGAACAAACCACCAAAACCAGCTGTTTCTCTGTCAATAGATCCATCTGTATTCAACTTGGTCCATCCAAAGTTGGGCTTTATCCACATCGACCATCTGTTTGATCTTTTAACCAGCGTTGTAAAACCACCCATATTATGAAAATCTAAGCATTTGATTTGATTGAATTTCCCTAGTAGAATATTGGCTTTCTTCTTAGTTAAATAAATATTTGTTTCTTTAGTTGCAGCCGCATTTTTCTGTTTATGTTCCATTTCCTTCAACTTGTGCTTCTTTCCCTGAATGTGCATCCTCAAATCTTTTGCGTTGGTAGTGGTTATCAGACAAAGGGGACAGCTCCACTCCCTCTGAACTTTCTTCAGACATCCCGGTTGCAATAAAACACCTATCATCGTATGGCCGGCAGCTCTCGTCTCAACCTGAAACAAATATAATAATATTCTCACAAACCGCTCATGAATGCTGACATTACCTAATGGTGATGATATATATGATACTTCATTAATTACCGTCCCAGGTTCATTTCTTAAATTTGCTGCCATCCCAGTTAGCTAAAAGCAGAAAACAGAAGTTACAGAAGTAAAGATATTAGCCACCTGCAATACTGAATGACCTAAACGAATATTCCTGGTGGATTCATTTTCTGAAATTTTTCTGAACTAAGCTCAACGGGAGACATAAAACATTCTCAGATTAAATTTTACCTCATAAGCAACAAGGTTTTCTAATTCTTCTTCCCCATTCTCCCTCGTATGACTACTTGCTTGATCAGAAAATTCATTCTGCCCGATTGATTCTGGAATGAGCACCATATCCCAGAAACATGAATCCTCAGCTATACGAACAAAGTGTGTGTAGACATAAGAGGCACCAGCAAATGAAGGTACTGTGAGCAAGACAGTGGCCACTCCTTTTATATAGGGCCAAAGAGAGAGCCTGAGATGCAAAAGAAACTCAATGCATGGGACTCGACAGTGGACTGATGGTGAATCATATCTACCTCATAGGATTTTATTTTATTAGGAGTTTTTATTCTTTTACGTTTTTGATTGCTTATTCTTTTAGGTTTTAATTACTTATCTTTCATAAGCTATTAGGATTAGGAAATTATTTCCCTTCATAAATAAAGTCTTTTGTATACTTTTTCAACCAATCAATTTCAAGGCAATCACACTAATTTCTTCCAAACTTTCGAGTTTTCAATTTTTATTTGTGTTACAAAAAATTTTAATTCCACTTATCAAACGAAGTTCAATATTCACGAACATCAGAAACCACTCTTATAATATATAAAGATCATGGAACTTAAATATTCCATGCCATCCTATCGTGTCCATATTTGTATAAGTGACAGAAAGAGAAACATTAGACAATTTTTTTTTATTGAAAATCTCAATTAGAGAATGTTAAGAGATAAATTCCACGTTGAATAAAGATGAAAACATAGATCAATTTATAAGGATTTTGGCTACTCTTGTTAATAAGGACCATTTAAGATAGAACCCCGAGTCTTAGCATAGAACACACAACAACAGTCTTATTTAAAATAAACTGGAGTAAGCATAATTGGAAAACTTAAAATTTTCAATGTAGTCCAAGAATAATCACATGAATGTCCCATGTTAAAGGCACTATTACATCTTGATTCTACTTTGCTGTTAAGAAGCCAGATACGACATGAACAGAAAACTATGGCAGTCAAATTTTCTAAGAGAAAAGTAATTCTCAACACTAGATATTTTGCACACTTGAGTGTGAAATATAGTTAATTCAAAATTCAAGTAAAAAATACTTAGATCAAGTTAGATGTAAAGAAAGACATTGTTATTATAAACAATCAAAACCTACCCTCCCCTTAAAAAGAAAAGTAAAAATCTCTGCCGGAATTAGGGTGTGCAGTGCAGACACAACAATATAAGTCCTCTAATAGCATTAGTCAAGGACGTAGTGTTTAATTTAGTACTATTAGGCTTTGAAGAGGTAGAACATTTCTGCAATTATTTTTTATATTAATTCCTTTTTAGCTTTTTCTAAATCTTGCAAGTTCTTCATTGAAGAAAAAAGCATCTCAAAAATCTTCTCATATTTTTAATGAAAAATAACAAAATAAAAATGAAATACTTAGCATAAAAAGAAGAATTTTACCATACAAGAAGCTTTGAAAGTGTACATTCCAAGATTGTGGCCATGGAAAACAATACCCAATATTTGAGGCATTGCTGATAGAATGATTCTTGATCACATTTTATTGCTCGAATCGAAGCATACCTGTTTAAACATATTTCAATTCCAACAGTAAAAAATTAATAGCACCCAATAAATGTAGAATTCCAATGGGGTACTTACAAGGGATACATCAGAGGAATTGATGGCCTGCAAAATTAAACAAGAAGGGTCAAAAACATAATGTTAAAAACCTTTTATTACGATCAAGAACAAAATTTGAGGAGAAAATTATGGAATTAGTGCAACTTGCCAAGCAAGGACATTGAAGAATTGAGTGAAGATAATGACAATGATCGAGCCCATGATACTGATGAGGATATTTTCTTAAATTTCTTACAAAATTTGAAGAATAACAGAGGCAGGAGAGGAAAGAACAACTTGGGAGCTAAGAAAAACGAAGAGACTTCAAAGTCAAGGAAGACTGACAGACAAACAGTCAACGCAAATGAAAATGATACAGAAAATTGGGTGATGAGGTGAGTGACAATAATTGATTGGATATATACTTTTTAAATTGTTCTATGTATTGACACGTCTCTCTTATTTTTAAAATGTGCAAGGCTAAATGAAAATTGAGCTATCTTTTATTTTAAGGAAATTTTTACTCTCCATCCTCGATCTTTGTAAATTTTTATTAATCTATCTTCAATTTTTTTATAGCACCAGACATTCCAACATTTCACTTAACGCTAATTATATTAGCACACTACATTATAATTAAACCACAATTAAAACCCGTATTTAATAAATATACCACAACAAATTTACTATTATAGCCTTCATCCAATAAAACTAAAGATAAAGAAAAAAGCAGTATTACTCCTTATTTTTTCTCATCTTTTTTCAACCCATTCTTCCTCATTGTCAGATTCCATAGCACATTCTAAAAAAATCCTGCCATTTCACTTGATTTTATTATTTTGTAGTCTCCGCTTCGACATGACAACAACCATAAAATTGAGATCACCCCTTATTCCTGCATAAAAAATTGAATGAAAATTTAAACAACCAAAACGTTAAAAAAGCAATTCTAATGACTCATTTGGCTGTAGAATTGAATCACCAATTCAATAATCCATCGGCAAAGATAATAGTTACAAGTAAGCTGTAAGAACATTCCATTTATAGACACCGTAAAATCAACAAAGCTTAGGATTTTAAGAATACCATGATTTCCCGAGCAACCAACTACTTATTAACAGGGTTCACAGACTTTTGCCTGCCATTGACGGAATTAGGCGGGGGACTGGGCTGGGCTATAGCCCATTCCAGTCCCCGCCCCATTAATCTTTTTATTTTAATTTTTTTTTCTTGTAAAATTTTTTATGTATAAATTTATTTCTTTTCTACATATTAGGCCGGCTTATAATTCTGTCCTGAATCATTCTTTGTTGCCTATTCTTATACTACACTCATTGTACTTCATCTATGCTAACTTATTCTCGTACCAAATGTATGTTTCGATCAGTGATACAATCATACAAATGATTAAAAAATAATAATTTATGTACCAAAAACTGTAGGCTAATAAATTTCCCTAATTTATCACCTCTATGATTAGAATAGAAGCAAGAAAAATTGGAATTATCAATTACTCAAAAAAAAAAAAAAATGACGAGTGAGTAAGCTCACTATTTCTTTCTTAATCTGAAAGCTCCATATAAAGTTATAATTAAATTTATTCTCAATCTACGGACTAATTGTCACTCACCAAATACATCACATCAAATCCAAACACCACCATAAAAATAGAAAATTGCATTCCAAAATTAACAAATGAGTTCATTGTTTGATATTCTCCTTCAAGGATGAATCATCAGAACACTCTCAAAAGAAATCATCGGACTTGTTATTAGCTTAGACACAATCGATGTAGTATTGGAAGCACATAAAAATGCATATGAACAAGATTCCCAGGAGCGCAAATTCATGCTACAACAACAAGTGATATCTTCGAAAGGAGGAGGACAGAAAAATTGCAGACCCTTTCTCTAAGCCAATGTTAAATCTCTCAATCATTTTTGAATCAAACCTTGCCTCGAATCTCAGTACAATTTGTAGGATATTAACACACCACATCTCGACAACATTTGCTATTGTTCGAGTCAATGGAGTGAGAAGGTGAACCAAGATTATCAAATGATAAAGGTTGCAAACTTACACAACAATGCCCATATAAGTGTGAGTAGACAACGGAGGATAAAGCAGTTCAAATCTCAACAATTTCAAACCAAGATAAGAGTAACAATTGTGAAACTCTATCCATATAGCTCATGATTATTGGATTTACATAAGAGAGAATCAATTCTGGTGAAATGCTTAGAAGCTGTTTCTGTTGGCGTGATCTGTTAGATTTGATTAAGTAGTAAATATAGAATCCCTTCTATTAAGGGTCATCCATGATACTAGCCATAATATTTGTATAGCCAAGAATAGGTTCTAGTTTTCCTATTATTTATACTCTTATGTGAACCAGAATGAAATATGAGGAATGATTTTAACATGATATCAGAGCAATAGTAGATTCTGGGTCTTCCCTGTTATACCTCTAGTTTGTGATTTGTCCCTTCAACAATGGCAGATATCGACGATGACACCAACTCTGGTAAAACCCCACACACCACCGACTCTATTCTCACTACATTCACTAAAACCATGAACGACGCCTTATCCAAACTCCAGCTTTCGACCCCTACCACTGAAAATACTACAGCCCCGATTGATATCAAGTTGGATGGCTCCAACTATGCCCTTTGGTCCCAAGTTATCGAGATGTATATCGCTGGCAAAGACAAACTGGGATACATCAATGGTGATCTTTCCCCACCATCTCCTACCGAACCATCCTTTTGAAAATGGCGCACCGACAATGCAATTGTTAAATTCCTCCAGGTTACACGGCATCCTTAAACATGGAGGTTGTGCGCAAGCTGCAGCGAGCTTTATATGTCTTGAAACAATCACCTAGAGCGTGGTTTGGGCGACTCAGCTTGGCAATGAAGAAGTACGGCTTCTGGCAAAGAAACTCAGATCATACCCTATTTCTGAAGCATAGACTGGGCAAGATAACCACCTTGATAGTTTATGTAGATGACATGATCATCACAGGAGATGATGAAAAAGAAATACCCAGGCTTCAGAAATAGTTAGCAACTGAATTTGAGATGAAGGACTTAGGATGTCTCAAATACTTTCTAGGGATTGAAGTAGCTAGATCAAGACAAGGTATTTTTCTCTCTCAAAGAAAATATGTGTTGGACCTATTGACTAAAATGGGAATGTTGGACTGTAAACTAGCAGACACACCAATTATTCAAAACCACAAACTTGGAGAGCTTCTAGACCAAGTACCAACAGACAAAGAAATGTACCAAAGGTTGGTTGGAAAACTTATATATATCTCTCTCATACTCATCCAGATATTGCATATGTTGTGAGTGTTGTTAGCCAATTCATGCACAATCCTAGTGAGGATCATATAGATGCAGTGACCAGAATACTTCGATATTTGAAGTAATCACCTGGAAAAGGACTCGTGTTCTTCAAGAACAACCATTTAAAAGTAGATGGTTATACAGATGCAGATTGGGCAGGGAGTATTTCAGACAAAAACTCCACTTTTGGCTACTTTATGTTTGTTGGATGGAATCTTGTTACATGGAGAAGCAAGAAACAAAAAGTAGTGGCACTATCAAGCGCAGAGGCCGAATTCCGAGGAATGGAAAAATGACTTTGTGAACTTCTCTGGATCAAAAGACTACCTACTGGAGTTGGTTTTGCTCCTACCTCTGAGATTGATCTATTAAGTGATAACAAAGCTACAATTGCTATCTCTCATGACCCAGTACAACACGATCGCACCAAACATATAGGTGGATAGACATTTCATCAAAGAAAATTTAGAAGCCAAAATAATTCGATTCCCATTTGTAAAGTTTGAAGACCAACTTACAGACATACTCACAAAGGTAGTATCAAGCAAAGATTTTCACAACTCACTTGACAAGTTGTACATTAGAGATCTGTATGGATCAACTTGAGGAGAAGTGTTGGCGTGAGCTGTTCGATTTGATTAAGTTGTAAATATAGAATCCCTTCTATCAAGGTTATCCATGATATTAGCCATAATATTTGTATAGCCAAGAATAAGTTCTAGTTTTTCTATTATTTATACTCTATGTATGTGAACCGGAATGAAATATGAGGAAAGATTTTAAAAGTTTCAAGTTTAGGTATATTACAAACAAATCAATCTAGGATATAAAGAGTATATCGATTTACATATTTTATGTATATCTATGACTTTTCTTTGTATATAAATATGAGTCTCTTGTATTGCCTAGTGCTCTTGCTCTCAATAAAACAAAAAATTTACAGCTTTTTAAAAATATTTTTTGCTTTCTTTTTCATATTTTCCTCTTTTTAAAAATAATCGAAACACTGCAACTCTTCCACTATGACTTTACTATACCTAAATATTGACAACTTCATTACACTTAGATTCACATACCAATGACTCTTCTACGGTGTGAATAATACTTAGCTCTTGCAAGAAGCTAAGAACCGGTTGGTCATCTCGCCAATGAAGTCCATGTCCCACTAAATACATCAAACCAAATTCAAACAAGCCTACAGAAATTGAAAATTTTATACCAAAATTAACAAATTAGTTAATTGCCTAGCCAAAGTCCAATCGTCTCCTTCGTGTGTGGATCATCGGAACACTCTCTAAATAAATTCTCTAACTCATTATTAGCTTTAACACATCCCATGTAATGGAGAAAGCAATTAAAAATGCATATGCAACAGAATCACAAAAAATAGTATTCACACTACGCCAACATGTGACGTATCTTCGCAAGGAGGAAGACAAAACAATTGCAGACCTTTTTCACTAAACCAATGTCACATGCTTCTCTCAATCATTTTCTAATAAAATTCTGCCTCCAACTTCAGTACAATTTGCAGGAGGATATTAGCACACCACAGCTTGGCAACAACTATTGTGTGAGACAATGGAGTGATAAGGTGACCCAAGATTATCGGAATGATAATGTTGCAAACTCACACAACAATGTACATATAAGTGAACACAATGGAGGATAAAGAAGTTCAAATCTCAACAAATTCAATCGAAGATGGGAGTCTAACATTTGTGAAACTCTATCTATCTAGCTCATAATTATTGGATTTAGATAAGAGCAAATCAATTATGGTGAAGTGCATAGAAGTTGTTTCAAGTTTAGGTGTATTAAAAATAAATCAATCGACAATATAAAGAGTATAACGACATATAGATTTTATGTATCTCCATTACTTTTTCTTTGTATATAAATACAATGACTTATAGATTTTATGTATCTCCATTACTTTTCTTTGTATATTAATACAAGTCTCTTATTCTCTCGATGAAACAAAAAAATTCATAGCTTCTTTAAAATATTTTTGCCTTCTTTTTCATACTTTCCTTTGCAAGTACCAAAACTGAATTATATGTATTTGATTGTAAGCATTGTCTGTTGGGATTTGTGGAGCCTAGTTTTATTTGATCCGGTTGATGACCCGACTCAAATAATATTGTGTGATTTTTTAATGGGAGATTTTCTTATACTTAGTCCATAGAGTGGATCGGCCCAAGTCAGAGCGCTCATGGACAAGCCTCCTGGGGGTCCAGGGCAGGGCCACCAGGAAATTTTTTTGGCTCGTTTGTTGCCCATTGTGAATCTTGTACGCAGGATATAAAAAACGCAGTTTTGGTGATTAAGGCACTAGAAGAGATAGAGAGAAAAAACTGTACGGTCGCACTATGTATTTTTTCCTGATAATAGGGAAATCCTTGCAACTCCGTGAACGTAGGCAAATTGATCGAACTACATAAATATTGTCTTGTGCGTGTGATTGTTTTTTCTATGGCGTGCATTTTCTCTATTTTGTGTTTCTCACAGGTTTGAAATTTTGGGTTGATTCCCTACACTATCTATATGAGATTTGATCTCCTATCCATAATCGACATGATAAGAACTTCCCTCAAGAGAACCTTAAGATTCTATTCAACAGGCGTACATTCAGATAATCGTACTTACGATTTTCTTTGCTACATCAATATTGAGAAATTTTTATCATACCCATTGGGGTGAGAGATCAATTCATCTATCTCTATATTATATTGTTCGAGAAATGGACATTTAGAATTGCAATAAAATAAATAAAATGGATGGATTTTCGTCTTTTTGTAGTTTTTCTCTTATTAATGCCATTTTTTTCCCACTTGAATCTTAGGTATAAAGACTTTGGGGTTCCGTCAACTTAAATAAAATAAGCCATCAAAACCTTTAATGTTGTAAATTTATTTTATGTTCATTCGAGGTAGAATTTATCCTTAAAACTATGTTGGATTTGGTACTTTTTGATGAGGTCTATTATTGAGGCCACAAGATTTGTTTGGTTTGTGTTCATTCATGGGACACCCTACAAGTGTACAAATAATAAGATTGACTGGCTTCAGAATTTGTCAAGGAAGAAAGGAGAATTCTGAGTTGACGGTTCATTGTGTATTTTTCTTTGTAACACAATAGACCTGTCAAAATATTAGGGATTTAGTTGTGTATATATTTGCCAAAGCTTACGGCCAATTTTAAAAATTTATAAATTGCACTAAAAAATAAGTAAAAATTATGTATTTTATGAAATATGTGATTAAAAATAACGTTTGATGTGAGACTAATTCTTTTAAAACTGGTTATAAACTTTGCCAAATACACCTCGTAAGTTAGATTGATCACTTCGGAAAAATGGTACTCGATGAACAAATATTTCATCAAATTGTTCTTTAATTAGCAATATGGAATTGTCAAAATGATTTTTTGACGTATCAAATCTTTTCCTCTTTAGAGGGTTGGAGGATGGCGACCGGCAGGCGGACGACCCTTCCCGCCCCATACTGCTGAAAATTTTCAAGATGCGAAAATGAAGATTAAAATACTTTCATTTATTGACTTATTTGTATACTTTTAATATTATTTTTACTTTGTTAAATGCGATAAAATTGTAAAAATGAATAATATAAAATTTGAGATTTAGATTATATTCTGTTATTCCTCGTCCCCGCATCAAATTCCTCAACGGGCTAGAGAATATGGAGTCTAAGATATTTTGTTTTAATTATTTTATTAGTTATCTTCTCCAAAGTCGCCAGTCATTTTCCTCTATACATAATAACACATATCATGATTTGATTTTACCTTTTTCTTTCTTTTTTTAAGGAAAGGCTTTCACTGATTGTTACAAGAAGTCGAATTTAGTGCCATGGAATAAATTGGCCACAATAATTGAGGGCCCCCTTGATTGAACACTCTTGAGTATCCAAAACTTTAAAGTTCTTCTTTAAAAGAATTTCATATTTAATAAGTAATACTAAATAAAATATAGAAAATGTATATTTTTATAGAAAAAATTAATATAATTAAGTTCGCGTGTTTCTAAGTCGATTGTCATGTTGCATATTCTAGTTACACAACTAAAAAATTGGTGTTTGAATATCTACTACAATCAACGAGGATGCAGAGGAATTGAATTAGTAAGTTTTATTGTTGGAAAAGTGTGAATAAAATTTAACATTGATTAAGCATGAGGTAGATGTGGTATTGCAGAGGATTAGGCTACTATGCCAAAAAAGTTAAACCTTTTGGAATGAAACCTCAATTTTCTACACATAGTACTTTATAATAGAATTAATATGAGTCGATCAAATTCACAATCTACAATTTTGGTGCGGAATATAATTATTAAATTCTTGTCATCTATCAATGATCTAATAAATAAAGATCATCGCTGCAGAAAAACACATGCAATCACAACATTATTCTACATAAAATGCTGAAAATTATCCCTCACGTTTAAAAGAATAAACTAAATATTTTTTTTTTTATTTTAAAAAAAAATGATGAATCAGATCATCAAGATCCCAAATTAAATTTTAAAAGATAAAAGTCGTATACTGTTTCTAATATAATTTGGCATACAATATTTTCCAAATTCGATACAAATCTCATAATTATTAATTTCTTAAATAACTACGACCTTTCCTTTTTTCGTAGCTGTTTTCATTTTTCCCACAAACAACATCTCAAATGAATTTGCAACCTTGAGATGCAACATCTCAAATGAATTTCCCGGTATTGTATATTATGTAAAATCTCAACAAAAGCTATTTTCTAGAATTGAAAAGGAAATACAAAATGACAAAGGAGAGTACCTAAATATTATTTACTGCCAGTGTCTCAAATTTGCAGTTCGATGAGAGTTATACGTAATGTTTATTTAATAACTTCCACAAATCGTAATTCAAGTGATGAAATCATTCCAAATGTCATTTTATTTTGCCAACCATTATGGAATTGATTTGACAAATAAAAATAATATAATAAAATATATATCAAATTCTAAGCATAGAGATTCATAACGTAAGGGAATTTACACCAAGTATTGCTCAAAATATATTATATAATAGATCATTCAAACCTTAGAAAAAGTACTTCATCTTTTCAATGTAATTTACACATCAAAAACAAATCATGATCAATTGAAAAAAAAAATAAAAAATATTTCTCTATTTCACTAGAAGTACACGTGGCTGAATTGGAAAGATATTTAAATCAAAATTAACTTAATTAATTACAAATTAAGGTGTATACTAATTCTAGCTTTATCAAAAAAGAAAAAAGAACTTAAAACTTATCTCTATCACATTGAAAATAATTAATTTTATTGTATAAAATTTTCGGGGCTTTAAACAACTAACCCATCGCATAAAAGAAACAATGAACTTCGGAATTTAAAATCGAATAAGAAGAAAGATTTGACAAGATTTAAGAAGGAAATGTTTGGAAATATATTGTAAATCAACATCGAAAGGGCAAACAAGATGCCCCATCGGTGGTCATTCATACAAAGGCCACAGCCTTTAAAAAGACCGTGACTTAAAAGAATGAAAAGTTTCATTATTTGGAAGAGATACAAAATGACTTTGAAATCAAAGGAGAACTTATTAAATTTAAAATTCTCCCTTGTCTTTTCAAAAAATGAAGAAGTTTTCTTCATTCAGCCCATGTTTTTCTAGTATTATTCAATGAAAATAAGTTTTGGAATATTGAATTTTTGGAGAATGTGTGGTTAAAAAATAAGAAAAAATTTTAAATTACGTGTAAAATATTTTATTGTAAAAATGTGGTTGAAAATGAGTTTGAGAAAAAAGAATTTTAAAATAATGGTAGGCAAACGGGGGCTCAACTTAACATTTTCCAACAAAAATTACTCCAAAATTCCTCTATTTAAAATGGTGTTGCTATCTTGACAATACATCTTTGCAATACGGACAATCTTTTACGTGTATTCAATTTCATTTTCAACATGGACAGTCTTTTTCGTGCATTAGATTTTCAGATTAGTGAACACTGCATTTGTTCAATCCTCCACCTCATTTTCAATAATTGCTTCAAAGTGGTGAGGAATCAAGTATCGTACAAGTAGATTAGTGACTGTTGAGAATGTCACAATGTTGACTTGTTGACTTGCTGAAATGTTGACTCACTTGAATTGGTTAAAAACATTTTCTACTCATGATGCTATTCATTATGTAAAATCATTTTTTGGAAACATGTTTTAATTATAAGTGGAGAAGATGCGTGAGATTCTGCCATGTGTAACCTTTTACACCATTGGATGTGATGATCTTCGGCGACTTCTATTGATGTTCTTGTTTAGATGACTGTTTGGTTTTTATACATCCTTCAGATGCTTCAATTGTCCGTTCACTTCACTTGACTTTTGGGATTTGAAATCTCTCTCCGTTACGTCTCTCTTGAGACTTGAAGATTCTCCATCTTCAATTTTGTAGGGAATGAGTGTGTAAATCTAAGGCAGAATAGGGGTGGTTATGTTTTTGAGTGAATAGTAATACAAATAGACACGAATATGTAATTTTGAGTTATTTTTTGGATTTTGATTTTTGGAAGTTGTACTTTGAATGATTTGACTTCATTCTAATGCCTTGAATTTTGTTTTCGGTGATGGAAGTTCAAAAGGGAGTTAATAACTTTGCTCTAAAACTTTTGTCTTAAGGCAAAAATCATCGTGTTCATAAGTTCTTTTTTATTTCTTTACTTTATGATTAGAATTGGTTGGTAAAATAATCTAATATTTCATTAACCTGGTATTATTGGGATAAATAGTCTCTTCTTCTAGGTAGATATTTTATCCACCAACTTGTTATTAATGTATTATTTTGCTTACCAAAATTTGTGATATAAATTATTTGAGAGAGGATTAAGATCTGATTCATTCGGATCGACATGAGAGTCCAACTAGTGTTCCCTTTTGGCGGCTGACTTGAGGCCTACTTATCGATTTATATAACACTAATTTACACCAACATTTTTAATAACTATACTACATTTTAATTGTAACATTTTAATCGTATGAAAGATTTATAAATTTTACACATTATCACATTCATATTTCAACTTTTTTCATCGTAGCCTTATTCTCAAAATATCATAAATTGTTACTGTTTATGATTTCTCTAAAAAAATTTCTTTAAGATAAAGTAAAAAAGACTAACTTGTCAATTGTACTTTTAAATAAGCAAAACAAATAATACAACAAAAATATGATTAAATATTTGACACTCTTTTTAAAGCACGTTAACAATATATTTGGATGAAAATCTTGATTAAGGACAAGGTTGTTTTATTATTGAAATATTGAAAATATGAATGTGATAGAAGAAAAATAGTTAATATATATATTCAGTCTGACTAGCATTTGAGGTCTAGTCTTTTCCATGTGGTAGACTTTCCCCCGATTCCCCCACTGACTTCACTTTTGAGCATACCCGCCTTTTCCCTTGAAAACACCACACAGAGGAGAGCGTTCAACTCGGTAAGTTCTTGGGTGGCGGCATCTTGTGCTGCCTCCCTCTCTGAGAGCTGGCCGACAAGAGTAGCAGATTCATCCTCTCTCTCCAGCCTACCAACACATAAATTGCAGATCGCTTTGCCCCTCTAATTAGAAACATTATTTTCTGCCTTGGACGAGATAAAAGACCTCAAATCTAAGGCTTTGTTCCGTTAGGTCTTCTTGCCATATCGAAAAAGAGAGGGAGAAGGAACTAGCATAGAGGAGTTGGATATAGGATGGAAGCGGATCTACTTCGCGAGGGTATCGTTCGCACGACTAAAAGAAAGCTTTACTTTGTTAACATCAAAAGGTTACCTTCCAGCTTTGTCATCTATATCGGGCAGTTCCGATCAACTTTTTTTCCTTTACACAAACCTCTTCTTTTTGAACAAATGAGAAATTTTGTTTAGCCTATCCCCTCCACTACATAGCTGCACTAACAGGTGCTACGAGCCTGTTGACAAACTTCTCAAGCGGGTTGGAAGAGCCTTCGAGGTAGGCACCCACAACATTCTACTAGGCACTCCTTGGTTGATAACACACAAATTCTTTATATATTTATATATATATATATATATTACTTCACACATTTTTTTAATTAAATTTATTACTAAAACAAGTTATATAAAACTTGGCTATTTTAATTTATTTTTTCAGCTAGTTGTTAAGTGTGGTTTCTGTTAAAAAATTCAAACTATAACATGTTTTAAATTGAGAAAAAGAAATGAACAAATAAATTATTAACTAAATCCATTTATTAATTTGTTTGATAGGAAATTCTAGTTACGAGTCAATAATTTCCCACCATCATTATTCGTCAGTGTAACAACTAACAACCAAAATTTTTATTTCCTCTTAACTATTTATTTCTAAAATTGAGATCCTTTGTTAAATAACTTTTATAGTCCTGTTTGATTTAGTTAAAAATCATATTTCTAATAAATTTCGATAAAGTTAATAAAATATGTGGTTGGAAAGTTTGTTAACAAAATATTGAGAAATTTTTTTGTTTATTTGCAGGAAATAATAAAAATATAAAATCTATTCGAAATTTGGATACAAACTTGGAAAAAAAAAAAACCGAAAAATGGTTTGTAAGAAGATCGAGGCAAGAGTTGAACTCTTTACAACACAGGTGTTGACGATAGATTGTAATCGTTTTCCAAGATACAACGATCAATTATTGTAATTGCAGTCGCATCATAAGAAACGGCGAACCGAATAATGTTTTATACTTCTTTTTGCATGAAAATAAAGAACAAATTTGATGCTGAAAATTTGCTATAGATTTGATGTTAATGTATGCAATGATTGCATGTAATTGAAGTGAATGAAACCATCTTAGAATGGTCTAATTTATAGAGGTTGAAAGGTTGCACCCAAAATGACAAAACCCAAAAATCAATTTGTTCACGAAATGTTGCACAAATTCACTGACTGCTAATCTCACCGCTCGAGCAGTTTTTTCAGAAACTTGGCCACTTGAGAGATCATTTATGTTATTGATTTTTTTTTTTAATAATTTCAAAAATCATGTTTATCAACCCTACTTCATTTATTAATTTCTCATTCATCTGAAATTATTTTTTGGCTTCCAAATATACAAAACTCATTCACTGGAAGAGCAAAACATGTTCTACCCATTTCTCATCAAATTCGAGTAGCGGGACCCATCCAAATATTTGGTCAAAGATTTATCAAAATCATCTTTTTAATAACTATTTTCCAATAATCCTTCACATGAATGGAAATTACCAATATGCATATGAAATGTAGACTCTAAAAAGAAGTATAGATAGTATGGCGTAAGCTACAATATTAGAAGATGTGGCTTTTGGCCTTGAACCTTAGTAAAATATAATCGATTTTATTAGGCTAATTAGTGAACATGATATCTTGAATTGTTTAGCCATTGGTGTAAATCAAGATAATTGTACCAACACTATAACTTTTCTAATAAATTTGGTTCTCATTGAAGTTGTCCCACTTTATACTTACGTAGGTGATCTCCTATAGTATTCTATCATACTTTTCTTGGCTCTTACAAGATATAGAAATCATTAAAAGATTACTTATCCTGATACACTTTGCAAAATAGCACTTTTATTATCTAAAGAATAGGTATTGCTCGTTTGAATCATTTATAACTTGGCTGTTCCATTGAAATTAAGATCTTGGAATCTCTAGTCAACTAGATTGGGTAACCGCTACGGTGATCTAGTCAATGGTTTTTAATTACATTCACCTCGATATATTGTATACTTGATCTTTTGGTAAACATTTCCTTAGTAGATTCATGAGTTCATAGCGTTTGAGATCAACTACTTTATGGTATTGTGTATATTACGTATATGTTTAGACTTACCATTTGATAGACTTTGTATTTTATTATTGATTCATTAAATAGACACGGTCGTCACCAATTAAGGAATCCTCCCATAAATATATCAAGCCAAATACTTCTATATAGTTTTATCTAAAGCTATACCATATTCCAATTCACGATTTATATAGAGAATTTCTAACACATCACTGCAATAGCCCTAGTAAAACAATTTTACTAGTGGATGTTAAATCATTGAACCATTATCAACTACAATGAACATCAACTCAAATATTCTAATACTATTATTACATATCCAATACAATGCAATAATCGATTATCCAATTAATCCACATTTTTGTTTAGGGCGCTTCACTTTTGTGAGTCATTTTTCATACTTCTACAATTAGTATAAGGGATGTCCACCTTCATAGAAAATTATCTTTGACTTATAAGGTATACAAAACTTGTAAAATATGTCTCCCCACACAATTCCTCAATCAGAAATGTTTGCTAGAGGTAACACTGCCTTATGGTTTGATCCGAACTTTAACCACAAAAGCAATCACTTAAAAGTTTGATTCTTTTGCTTGGTAATTCTTCTAGTTCAATAAACCATTTCAAGTATTGAACAATGTTCAAACTATTAAATTGAGTTGATCATTGCTCATTTCAATATCAATTCGGATATGTGAGCCAATACAATAATAATTCAATATTATTTAGAACTCTCCTTGAAAAATATTGTGTTAATTTAATCAAGGAGTTCAAGTGTGTCTCTACACTCTCTTGTAAGAACAAATTTCTTGCTAAGAAGAATTTCAAACTCTTTGTGGTCCATAGTTCTTATCCTTTACAAATAAATTTCATATTACAATCATTATCCTATAGAATATCCGGTGCCACTGCCAACTGTGGGCATCGTTGACAAGTAATATGTAATGAGTTAAAAGTTATCGTCCCACATAGAATAAATTAAATTCAAGTGTATTAGTTTCCAATCAGATTCAAAGTAAGCGAACAAAAGATATTTGACAGTTGTAATCAATCAACATAAACTTGTAAATTTTGAATTTTATATGTATATCGAACGAGTGTATTGGATTACGAATCCGCCTATTTAAATATCAAGTCAAATTACCTTGTTTAAACGATTAAATAATTATTAAATAAATTTATATATTTGAATCTTATCTAAAAGGTATCTGGAGTTATTTTATATATAAAATTTCATTGTCGACTGTCTAATTATCCGACAATATTCAAATTTAGAATAAAATTCAATCAAATGTACTAATTTCTAATCAGATTCAAAGTAAGCGAACAAAAGAGATTTGTGATTTCTAATTATTCTAAATTAATCTACGGAAACTTGTAAAATTCGAGTTTTGTATGTATATGGAATGAACGTATTGAATTACGAATCCACCTATTATTATCTATTTCAATTCTCGATTACGTAACTAGTTGCATTCATGCATTCTTGACTATCGATAATTATATTTTAATTAATTCTCATTTCCACAACCTGAATCTATTCATAGTTCGAATTCGAATGAATAGAATGCATTCAATTCACAATTATCTCAAAGATTGCACACGTGATAGATATTATTCCTAATATCTATTGCACATATGTTAATTAAGCAGTATTCTAGAGCAATTGTGAGCCTTCCAGCACTACAACAAGTAACCATATATTTAATTGATGATCAAACAATCAAATAATAAAATTACGCATGCAAGATTAATCAAGAAAAGCAAGAATTTAACTAACTACTTGTCTTAAATTAAAAATAAATAATAAAACATTTCATCTTCATCCAATACATGAAAAGAATTAGCCTAGCATGTATGTAAATTAGACAAAAAGATTTGTATTAGGTTTTTGATGTAATTGACAAATCTGTGAACAAAAAGGATTATAATTTATTGTGTTGTAAAAATCAAGGATTAATGTGTAAATATTATAAATTGAGTTAATTTAGGTCTAGGGTTCGAGTATGGAAAGAAAGAAAAAATGGCGCCGCAATTTTCCTAGATTGTCGCTTGACTTTGCTCGAGCGGCAGAAACAGAAACATTTTCGTTAGCCTGTCGCCTAGCCTTCGCTCGAGCGATACATCGTCGTTCGTCTGTCGCCCAACTCTCACTCGAGCAACAAGGTTATCTGGAGGATTTTAATTCGCATTTTTATGGCTTTTTATCCGGTCCATTCATTCCTAAACCTACAACATAAATATCAGATAGCCTCTGAACATCCTTTCTTAAGATTGAAAATTGAGAAAACATTGTTTGCTTCATATCGTCTCCATCCATAGCTTTCAACCTGCATTGATTATTTTGACCTTGTCATTGAAAACATCAAAGCCACTTAATCTAAATACCAAACTACTACTTCCTATATATCTGTCAGAGTGTTAAAGATCAAGGGAAGGTCATTGGAGCTCCAGTTATTGGAGAACGCAGAGTTCTTCGTTGATCCATAGGAGATAGGCGAATTCATAAAGTCGAAAGTTGGTGCAGAAGCATGCAATCCAAGAGGGTTTTGAAAACTGTAGTTGGGAGTTGGGCTCAGGAGCACGCAATCCAGGATAATTGTGGGAATTGCAATCAAGAGTTCAGAAGTACTAGTGGTAGTCGAGTCTTGCGGACTGTTAGTTTTAATTCGTTTATGGTGGATTGTTTACTGGCAAAGTGCCCAAAATTTTTACTTAGTTGGGGTTTCTCCGTGATTATTCATAGTGTTTGTTTATTGTTTTCATATAACTGCGGCAATTCAACTTAGAAAAATTGACTTGATTGATTAACCATCTACATATAATTAATAGTGACTTGTTGCTAGTTAATTATTAAGTTTTAATTTCGCATAATCACCTATTCATCTCCTCTAGGTGTAGTTTGGGTCGAACCTTGTAATTTCAATTGGTATCAAAGCCACATTTTGATTCCTGACCCATAAATTAATCTAGATGAGTCCGTCTCTATTCATACCTCCATTTTTTTATGGAAGTTACTATACTTACTGGAAAGTTCGAAAAGCGTTGGATGAGCATATTTGGATTAGTGTACTAAACGGTTGGACTACACCTTTTTCCATTGTTGTTGGTATTGTTACACCCATTGATATTTCTCTTTAGACCAAAGATCAAGTTGCTAATTGCAATTGGAATAGTAAAGGACTTCTTGTTCTATTTATGGCTGTGTTGCAGAAGAGTATGAGAGTGTCGATATGTGAAACCGTTAAAGAGGTTTGGGATATCTTAGAGACCATAGACGAGGGTACCAAAATTATTAAGAGCTCCAAGCTGCAAATGTTAACCTTTAGGTTTGAAGAAATTAGAATGAGGGACGATGAATCGTTCGATGAATTTTATGTGAAGCTAAATGATATAGTAAACTCGAGTTTCAACCTAGGTGAGAAGATCCTCGAGTCTAAGATAGTTCAAAAACTCCTTAGATTCCTACATGAAAGGTTTAGATCTAAGATAACTGCTATAGAAGAAAGTAAGAGCTTTGATGAAGTTGAGATAAAGAAACTCGTAGGATCTTTCCAAACCTATGAACTCACTATTTCTCAACCAAAGAAGGTTAAATCCATAGCCATGAACACCATTAGGAAAGAAGAGAGTGAGTCTACTGACAATGAGACCTTTAGGGACAACGAAATAGCTTATTTCGTTAAGAAATTCCAGAAGGCGATGAAGATTAGGAGAAAATCTCATGATAAGAAAAATGATGTTCCTAGTAAATTCTCGAAAGATAAGCGTGAGAAGAATAACCCTAGGACTTCTAGTAAGAAAATCCAGTTTGTTAGATACCATGAGTGTCAGAGTTTTGGTCACTATAGGAATGAATGTCCTAATTTGAAAAAGAATTTGAATAAAGGAAATGGTAAGACATTAACAGTTACTTTGAGTGACGATGAATCAGATTCAAGTGTTCAGAGTGATACCTCGAAGGTCAGGATGAACAAAATTTTATGGATTTCACATCTATAGCTAAGATTGAATCTGATAAGGAGAATGAAATAGTGGAGAATGATGAACAAAGTGAGAATTCAGAGGATGACTCTGAGGATGAAACCAATATTCATGAGTCTTATCGACAGTTATTTGAGGAAAGTCTTAAAATCAAGAAGGTCAATAAATATGTACTAAAAAAGTTAATGAACTTGAAAGAGAGAGAGATGGAGAGAAACTCTTAGGTGACTTTCAAGATTCTACCAAAAATTTGGGTGAGTTGAAACTTGTTAATGAGAATCTAGAAGCTAAAGTTAAATCCTTAACAAGTGATGTAGAAAAATCTAATACTCAACTTCATTCATTCATGAGTGGTACTTCCAAGATCACGTTCGTCCCAACCACCAACAAAATTAGGAATACTATTGATCCTGAACCTAAGCGTAAGAATGTGTTAGGATCAAGGCCTACTAGACAACATATGATCAATCGTCCTATAAATCAGCAAGAACCTCCGAGTATGTTTGAGTCTAGGTTTATTCCCACCTGTCACCACTATGGTGCACTGGGACACACAAGACCTAGGTGTCATAAGCTCACAACTAGAAGTAAAAGTCAGGATATTTCGAGAAAGGTTAACTTCCTCGCCAATCAGGTTAACCATTTAACTGAGATGATTACTCGGTTAACTAGCCTTACTTCTACTTCTAAAAAGGTTTAGATTAAGAAGAGTGGCCTAAAAAGTCGTTAGACTGATCATGCTCTTAAAGATAAGAGCATCCATGTACCTCATTGATTAGGTACTTAGGTGTATGCATGTGCAGTTCATTGAGTCCATTCATTCTTGTATGCATCTCATTTGTTTTTGTTTTTGTTTGGATTTTTTTTTTTTTTTTTTTTTTTTTTTTAATTTAAAAAATAAATAATTTTTTTTAAATAAAAAAAATTTTTTTTTTTTTTTTTATTTTTTTTTTGTTTTTGTTTTTTTTTTTTTTTTTTTTTTTTTTTTTTTTTTGCTTTTAAAAGTTCTTGATTTTTTTTAAATAAAAAACAAATTTATTGGGTTTTTGTGCTACTGGACATTTCTTGATATTCTTAAATACTGCATTTAGAATCGAGTATGTATTCATTTGATCTATACTGTTATTCCCATTACTTGGTTAGATTTAATGTGCAGTATTGAATATATGTTTCTTCATGTACCATCTACACAGCACACACTGTGATCTTGTGAGTGAGTCTGAATTGCATATGTGAGATTTTGGATGACTATCATATGTTGGTAAGGTGACTTTGAACATGAATTGACCTTTATTTAGATGACCTAAGCTCACATATAATTCCTTTATCATAAAAAAAGGCCATTTTATACTATTTTTCGAAGGCTATTTGATTCGAGTAATTAAGTCCGAGAAATTTCTCATAACCTGGTGCCTTATGGTCAATTGACTTAGAGTCATCGGCCCAACACTCGTTACATGGGTCATTTTAGTCGCTTAGTGGATAAGAATCTACACATAAGATGTAATAATTGAGGAAAATGATATAAAAATAAAAAATTTAGTATGCTCAAATTTAGGGGGGAGATGACAAATATACGTGAAAATGAGTTTCATTTTAAGGTCCTGATAAACTTATGGGTTTGACTTTCATTAGTGAGGGAAAATACTTATTTAACAGTGATGTTCACATGTCATTTCTCACAAATTTAAGGTTTGGAATCATGATAATGAGAAAATAGTGACACTTACCACACGTGAGTCACTTATACACTTTACTCAATTTGAACTTGATTTGAGTACGTGGAGATTTTTATTGATAGTACAATACTTGTGAACACATGTATTTTTGAGTTCATTAATATGTCGGAAACGTGATTTAATTTAACAAAAAAGGGTTATTTTTTGAAATTTTCAAAATTTTAGTGCTATTTGTGTCAAAAGTTTTTCGCTAACTTTTCATTCAGTGTCGCTCGAGCGATAAAAGCAGAAGTTGTCTTACTCGAGCGACAGCCCATATGTTTGAATTTTAACGTTGTTTCCACCTTTTTTTTTTAATTTTTTAATTTTATTCTCATTTTTTCTTCTAATTTCGCCACACCCATTTCGAAATTGTGAAATCAATCATCAAGTGAACATCAAGCATTTCTTTTTGGATTGAATTGCACTCCAATTCATCTAATTTTCTCAAAGTTTCAAGGTAAAGGCCGAAACCCTAGATTATTTTATTTTTTGCATTTTTTTTGGGGATTTTGATGTATTTTCTTCAATTTCATCAATTGCATTTTGTATTTGGCCTAATTCGATGAAGTTTTATCTTGCACATCATCATTTGGATGCATTTTTCTTGATTTCTACATGGTTTGGCATGCTTGTGGCATATTTTTCGAATTTTTTTTTTACAAATCTTAGGCTCAGGAATTCTCTCACCTAGGTTAAAGCAAGAGTTAACTATTTCATTCAAGCTCGCATAAAAGTCATCGAATGTTTAATCATTCTTCATCCTAATCTTTTCAAACCTAGTGGTCAACATCTGTAACTTCAAATTCTTAATAGCCTGAGTTTCCTCACGTGTGGTCTGTAAAATATCTCAAATCTCTTTAGCAACCTCATACATAGACACACGCTTAAATTCTTCAGGTGATACAACCGTGAATAGAGCATGTAGCCCTTTACTATTCCAATTACACTCATATAAATCTTTCTTAGACAAATTTGAAATATCAGTAGGGGTAACTACACCTGCAACTATGGTAGAGGGGGGCGGTCCAATCATTTACTATACTCAACCAAATATGCTTATCCATAAATTTCAGGAATATCTCATTTTAACTTTCCAATGGCATAGATACTACCATCAAAATATGACGGAATAGAAAATGAACTACTGATCGAGAAAACTAGGGTTAGGAAACGAATTTAGGCTCTGGTACCGCTTGAAAGTTACTAGTTCGGCCTTAAAATCAC
>CAIGRB010155646.1:17690-33107 GCA_903798255.1 Fraxinus quadrangulata | reverse complement strand
ACTTGCTACCCGCCCCCGGTCCGCCAGTGTTGGTAGAATCCTTTCCTTTTAACACTTTTTGGTTCTCGTCAAGCATTTTGATTGCTTTTAGGTGCATGTTTGGAAAAAAAATATTTTTTCAAACTTGTTAAGATATTTTTTATTCACACATTTCATTTGATCCACAGGTTATTATCAAGTATTTATTTATGTATTTAGTATAATCCACAACTTATAGGCACTTAAAAACACTACCAAATAAGCATTTAATTGCTCGTGTTTCATATCTTGTTTTCTATGTTGCATGACAACAGTCTCATTGCCTAGTACCACACATTTTACTACACATCATTATTGTTAGTCTACTCCCTCTTTTATAGTATTGTACTAAGATTGCATTTCTCTTTTCAAGAAGAGACTCTTTATATCAAAACAACATATGCAATAAAACTCAACCACATAAGTCGTCTTTTCTTTAATTTATGTTCAAAAACATATCTATTAGTATATAGGTCCATTTTCTTATTGGCTACTATATTAAACACATTCCATCAAAGTATATATGGCCACTAATCTATCAAACAATAACTTATTTTATGATTTAAATCAAGATTTTAATTGATCCATATTATTGAACATTACTTGAAGCATAATATGGTTTATGACATTGATGAGATATAATTATTTTTTGAGTTGAAAGTTTNCAAAATCTCAAATTTATTAAAAGGTTTTCAAATCAATATCATTAGAATCTAGTTTTGTTTTTCATCACAAAATAATCTCAACTCTTCACATTATCTTCTAAAAATATATATTTTCTGATTAATAATTTTAGAGATTATTATTTACACTCTGGTAATATTTTTCTATCAATGGGATATTGTGCTATTAATTATGTCACACCAGTTTCTAGAGTTGTCAATATAATTTTTTTCCTATTCTTTCTTTTGGATTATACCAAGTCTTCATTTAAAATATAGATATATTATTTATTTAAATATTCAAGTATTGTTACACTTGTATAAAATATTACATTTAATGGCCTCATAACAATTACTCATATAGGACTTAAAAATTCTTATGGCCAACCCTCAGTCGAACCAACATTACCACTAAGGGTATTAAATAGGGCGAGTTGGGCAATATTATTATAATGTATAAACCGGGTTGAATAAGGCTGAAAGTAGCTTTGAATTGTATCTATGTAGTTCAATAGTTGAAACAACAGTTACCAGAAGGGGCATTAAATAAGGGGAGTGGAGCCGTCATTTTTTTGGGTGAAAGTCTCGTGCCATCAATAATAATATTGAATACTGTTTTTCATTTGTTTGTCACAATGTGAGAAGATCAAAACTATTTATCTTTTATCAGCTTAAAGCGCTAAAAATGTGGTATGAAAATTACCTAGTTAATTCTGCAAGGATTTAATTGTGTCTACTACTAGTATTACTAGGAAAATAGGTAGACAATGAACTTTCGACATTCGTAGTAGGTCTGCACATGTTTTTGCTATATTAGAAAAATGAATAACAATCTCTATAGGCTTGCGCACGTTTTCGTAAACGTTTTTGCTATATTACAAAAATGAATAACATCAACACGAGCAGTTGGATGTTGGATTTATTTATTTTTCATGTGGGCCTACATATGTAATTAATTATATGTAAGACTAGTTTAAAGTTAAGCCTAATTAAAGTGATCTAATAAATAATTAAATTATTGGACTTATGACATCTAAATTAAGTGTGAGTCTGATTATATATGTAGAAATCAGATTCATTAGAATAGTATTAGACGATGGACCAAATACATATGGAAACTATAAATATGATTATGGTCTCCAATTCATATGCAACTTCTCATTCTTTGTGTTATCTTATCAACACAATGATTCAAGAGAAAGCATATTGAAGAGGAAGATTCAAAACCCACAATTAAGAACAAGGATATAACAAAAACAAAAATCAAGAAAAATGATTGGAGTAATTAAATTGAAAAACAAGACAATCAAAATTATGGAGTAAGAAGCTAAAATCAAAATTCAAGATTCGGAATTAAGATCCATTATTAGAGAATTGTTCTCAAAGAATTAAGGTATGTTTTGCATTATTAATTTTTTGATAATTTGACATGAAAGATTTTGGCAATTAAGTAATTAGGTTTTCTAGTTTTATAAAGTTTAAAGTTTCATAAAGTTTCAACTAGTGGTATCAGAGTTAACTCTATGTTAAACATTTAAGAATAAGAAATTTTAGGGTTAAAATTCATACTTTAGATTTCTCAATTTTTTGGGATGTGAATTTTAGCCCTAAATTTCAAGATTTTAGATTTTGAGATTTTCTCTTTTTTCTTTTTATTGTCAAAAAAATAAAAAACTAAATTGTGTGTGTGATTTTTTATTTTTTACTTCGTGTGATTTAGTAATTGTTGCGTGCTTGTGTGAGTAAATCTTGCCAACCATGATGTATATAATTGAGAACATGTGTTGGTTTATGAGTTGTAATGAACTTATGTGTTTTAGTTGAAATTTTTGCTTATTCACTTGAAATGGGAATTAAATATGAACATGAATTGATTGTAGCATTGTACATGAATATGTTGATTCATACTATGGGCTGAAAATAAAGAACTTAGATACTCAATCCCAAAACCTATTATTCACTACATCCTTAACCTTCTAAAATACAATTTGGGGTGATCGAGCCGGTGAAAGATATAAATTAGACTTGTGATGACTCCATGCATGTTGAGAAAAAAATGTTAGGCAGAGTGGTTTAAACTCCCAAGTATAAGTTAGGTGATGACCGCATGTTAGAGATCTAGCATTTTGTATTTTTTTCTTCTTTTAAAGAAAACGAGTATCGCACTTGTTGACTCTATGCCTCATGCCGGTACATTTTTTACTTGAGTTAGTAAATTTGTTGGGGTATCTTGAAACTTGATACCCTTTAGTTTAAAAAGCTAGGGAGTTATCAACTAAAAATTTGTTACAGGAGTCAAGAAGGGAAAAAATGGTGAGGTTAATCTTAAGCTAAAAAGACAACATCAAAATAAGCAATTAAATGTACAATAGTGACTAAATTGTACGGGCTTAGATAACTAGAGAATTTGAATTGCTTAATATAGACTTGATCATCGAAAGAGGGAAATTTAGGCGCGATCTAAGAATAACACAACCTAGATTTTATAAGTTTCGAGAGAAAGTATAGAATTTTTTAAGCATGTTGTACTGAAGAACCACAAACTTGATAATTTCTAAATTTTAATTCGAAATAGAGATATTGAAATTAGAATATAGAAATAGGTTCTATTCGACACTCGAGAAATTCAATAGAATTAATTTAGGATTCTTGCTTATAAACTTAGGAAAAATTGATAGAAGTAGTTATATAATTTGAGAAACATTGTTGATAGTGCGGTGAAATCATTCCCCAAGCTTTCTCACTTTGATAAATGTCTCGTATGACTTGCATTAATTTAGTTGAATTTTCCACCATATCCATCTTTAGGTTAGTATAAAAACATTGATTCTAAAATTGGGTTTTCTAAATAATATAGAAGCTAAAATAATTATAGTACGTGGTAAGAATTAAATCTAAATCCCGTGGGTTCGATATCCTTACTTGAATTTATACTACAAAACTTGACATCGTACACTTGCGGTATATTTAAGTTATAGAAAATGCGTAGCATTGAGCTCAACTCCAAACCAACATGCGAGCCGATCGTAAGTTTGAGGTTAGTTGACTTGAATGAGTGATTCCGTACTTTGCTCGTTGTGGGACAAGTTGAGCCAAAAGTTTATTGTTATTTTTAAATGTCTCTCCTATCCTACCCACTGCAAATGTGTTCACAATTGTCATAAGCACTTGTTGCGTTGGTTGTAGCACCACTGACCATCATAATGCCCCAACAAGCTAAAACATTTACCTTCATCTCTGGTTACCAGTGTAGTTGTGAACTATGTGCACTGATTGTTCAAATTAGTAATGATCATTTCAAACTTGTACATGTTGGGAATGGAAGTTCAGACCAATGGATGACATGTATATTCCTCAAGTAGATGCTAACTTTTGTAGGATACATGCCTCATTTGTTTGTATTTGCCCACCAAAACCCACTACCTAGTCAAGGCAGTGTAGGCTCAAGCATATCTAGTCCTTGGGCCCTCTAGCACAGAGGATTCCATACACAATGGTTGATCACCTTGGCCTATGATGCTGGGGTAATTAGGCATCCCATTTTCCTGGTCCTAGTTAACTTTACTTAGAATCTTTGTTACTCTACTAGGGAAAGACATTTCCTATTTAAGTGAAACGCCTCTCTATTTTAGGACTTCTGGTCCTATGATAACTCTTAGGACAACCCCATTAACTAGTATAAATGGGTTCAAACACTTTAAATTGTGTAGTTTATAGCCTTTGCAAATATTTTCTCTCCACCTCAACCAACTCAAGCATCGAATGAGAGATGAACTCATACCTCATCGTCTTTGTTTAAGATATTCTAAAGCACAATTCAAATTTATCCTCGACTATTCTCATATCATATTGTTGATGACATAAATCGGATCAACAAATCCTATTCACCTAATTACAATTTTCACTTTCTAAACTTACTAGCTTGGATGCTCAGACAGGAGCAAGAAGTAAAATAACTATTTGAGAGTGAGATATTTGAATAGCATGCCTTCAAATGAGGAGGGTGTTTATAGATTTTCCTTCAACTTTTGGGGGTAATTTGGTCATTCTAAGATAATGAAAGATTGTGGTTCCTTACTGGCTATCTTGCAACTGGTTTGGTTAAGAACCACACTTTATTCACTTATCCACGTGTTATTTATTGACAGTCTGTAGTCAGTCTGGATACGAAAAATGGTTCGTAATCTTTAGGCGAGCCTTCTGCTTTTTTGTCCCCCTCGCATGTCACTTTATGCTTCGCTAATGGGGATAAATTTTGCAAAGTGCATTCCTTGGTTCAACACATATCAGATACAATTTCAATAGCACCAAGTAACACTCAACTGGTAACTCAACTACTCCTGATGTAGATCCCAATGTTCCACAAATTATCAAGTTCCACTATCCCCTCTGTTAACTGAATTAACTAACCTAACCTAACCAACTTATCCACATCAGCTGAGAATAAATTGAGTCACTTACCATCTAAAGCACCACATCAGCAGCATCATTCTCACGATTTTTGAGTATAATGTTAGCACTAGATTTGTTGTAAATTATTCTAGACAAGATCCATATCTGTAGGACCAAACTAACTGCTGTCCTTTCTAGATTATTCTTTTTTTTTCATTCCTTCATTGTACTATTTAATTCTCAAGACATGAACAATAGAATTATACGGTTGATTACAATTCTTTCTTCCTTGAGTCTTCATTAAAATCTAACTTGGTATCAAAGCTGGTTATGGTAAACACCAGCAACATCAATACCCCCCAAAATGCTTATCCAGTCCCTGTACCAGCCTCAGTTTCCAGTAGTACAGCCGCTCCTTTGATAGGAAATAACAGCACCTCACCATTTGGAGTTAATCTCACTCAAGTTGTTTCAGACAAGCTGGACAAAAACAACTTCCTACTATGGAAAAACATGATTTTACCAATTATACGTGGACACAATCTTGAAGGGTATATCTTAGGGACAAAGGTGTGTCCCATAGAGTTCATTGGCAGCCAAGTCACAGGCGAACCTGGAACCAGCATTGAGATGGTTAAGAATCCTGAGTTTGGCCGGTGGATGTCAACATACCAGTTATTTATGGGCTATTCTTCGATGACCCCAGACATTGCAATGAGAGTTAAGGGTGCAACAAACACAAATGAGTTATGGACAGCAATTGAAGAGAATTATGGAGTACAAAACAGGTCCAGAATCACCTTCCTCATTAGTGAACTGTAAAAGGCAAGGAATGGAACTATGAACATCGATCAATACTTAAACAAGGTTAAGCAACTTGCTGATAACCTTGAAATTGCTGGAAAGAATGTGCCTCATACAGACCTAGTCACTTAAATTTTGGCTGGATTAGACGAGGATTATACTCCCATTGTAGTTCAAACCAACATCAGAGACTATATATCCTGGAGTGAACTTCAATCAACACTTATGACATACGAAAGCAGGTTGGAACACCTTGACTTTTTGAGAAATAACATAGCTGAAATTAATATTAACCAAACCTCAACTAACTTCTCTTAAAGATCTTGCTTAAATCATTATCGTACCAGATCCTACAGACCTAATTTTGGTGGTAGATTCACCAACTTCAGCAATTTTAGAGGTGGGCGAAAGGGAGGAAACAGAGGAAGCAATCTGTAAGGTTCTAGTGACAGACCAATCTGTCAAGTCTGTGGAAAAATTGGCCACAAAGCCAACATATGCAATTTCAGATACGATGATAGGTATACTGGGACTCCACCAAATCAAAGGATCATCTATAACAACCTACCTGCAACTCTTATCGCAGGCCCCAACTTAGTCAATGATCCAGCATGGTATGTAAATACTAGAGCTAGCAGTCACATCACTTTAGACAAGAAAAAACTCACTACTGCCAATGAATATGCTGGTAAGGAGAAAATCATTATAGGAGATGGAAGTACGTTGCACATCTCTCACTTTGGCACTACACACATTTCAGTTTTAAATGACAAAATTCTGGTTCTAAACAAGCTCCTTCATGTGCCTGAAATTAAAAAGAACCTTATCAGCGTTTCTAAGTTAACTTCTGATAACGATGTTTACATGGAATTTCACCCTGATTGCTACTTTATCAAGGACAAGTCAACGAATGAGGTGATAATGCAATGGAAGATTAAGGAAGGGTTATATTAGCTGGACCTCCCTCATCAAACCATCAAGAATTTCACTCAAGAGTCTGTTCTCAATAATAAATCCTTTTGCAGCCTATCTCCTGTTGTCTCTAGTCATGAATCTTTAAATTCCACAAGTGATCTATGGCACAAGAGACTTGGTCGTCCATCTAGCCAAGTGATGAACCAAGTGCTCAAATTTTGTAATGTAAAAGTTAAAGAGAATGATATCAGACGATTTTACAATGCTTGCCAACTTGGAAAATCTCACTTATTGCCTTTCCACTTATCTGCATCACACGCTAATACCCCTTTAGAATTGATCTTTACTGATATATGGGGACAGGCTCCCATCCTTTCCACCTCGGGGTTCAAATACTACATATCTTTTCTTGATGATTTTAACAGGTTCACTTGGATCTATCCCTTAAAACAAAAATCTGAAGCCTTGAATGTGTTCGTTCAATTCAAAAAACTTGTCGAAAACAAACTAAACTGTAGGATAAAAATTTGCAGGCAAATTGGGGTGGTGAGTATATGACCTTTTCTAAATTCTTAAACCAAGAAGGAATAGAGTTCTGGCATCTATGTCCATACATTTCAGCTCAAAACAGCAAGGTAGAAATGAAACATAAGCACGTAACAGAAACAAGCTTAACAATTTTAGCCCAAGCCAAATTGCCTTTAAAGTACTGGTGGGAAGCATTTCAAACTGCTACATATCTTATAAACAGACTGCCAACACCTACTCTTCAACAAAAATCACCTTATCAAACTTTATATAACAAGGAACCTGACTATCAGACCTTAAAAGTGTTTGGGTGTGCATGTTACCCTTGTCTTGGACCCTATCAAAATCGTAAATTTAGCTTCCATTCCACTAAGTGTACTTTTCTAGGTTACAATGAGTCACATAAAGGTTACAAATGCCTAAGTCCTACTGGAAGGTTGTGCATTGCAAGGTATGTTATATTTAATAAGTCTCATTCGAGTTTTCAACTTCCACCAAAACTCATTCAGAACCAACCTTGACAGAAACCATACTCTCATTTTCATTTTTCTTCTGAGCAAAACAAAACAACACTTAACTCAGGTCTTGCTGATACTGTTTATTCTGAAGCTTCTCGAGCTGAATATCACTTGCCTTCTGACTTAAATGACGATGAACTACATGGTAATGAATTTGGTGATTCTGAAGAGAATGATGGAACAGAACCTGCAGTGGTAGAACCAAACATGTCTCAAATCAATGAAACTCCTCTGTAGCCAAATAATAGCAATGATGAAGAAGTACCTCAAAATAGAGCAGGAAACCTGCATCCTATGATCACTAGAGCAAAGGATGGAATATTCAAACCAAAGGTTTATCCTGGAAAGATAACTGAAATTCCCTGAGAACGTCAAAGTGTAGCTGAAGCCATGAAGAATAATGATTGGAAGGAGGAAATGCAGGAAGAATTCAAAGCTTTAACAAAGGCTAAAACTTGGGAACTTGTCCCTCATTCACCAACATTAGTGGTAAAAGGATTTAAACTAAAACAAAATGCAGATGGCTCGGTGCAAAGATTCAAGGCCAGATTAGTGGTAAAAGGATTTCATCAAACACCTGGTATAGATTTTTGTGAAACGTTTAGTCCTGCTATCAAGCCATCAACCCTTAGAATAATTCTCACTTTGACAGTCACAAAGGACTGGATAATCAGGCAGGTAGACATCAACAATGCTTTCCTTAATGGTGAGCTGGAAGAAATAGTTTTCATGGATCAGCCTGAGGGATTTGTGGATGAACTGAAGCCTAATCATGTCTGCAAATTTAACAAGGCACTTTATGGATTGAAACAAGCACCTAAAGCCTGGAATGAGAAACTAAAAAACTACTTTCTTAAGCTGGAAATTTAAGCAGTCAATGGCAGACACCTCTCTCTTTTTCTTCAAAAATGAAAATCAAATAATTTTTGCACTCATCTATGTAGATGATATTGTGATTACAGGTAATGATGAAGGTCTGCTGCAGGAATTCATAGACAATTTGAACAAAAAATTTGCATTGAAAGACATGAGAATGCTGCATTACTTCCTTGGAATTGAGGTATTATGGCATAACTCTGGAATTCACCTCACTCAAACCAAGTATATTGCGGACTTGCTTGAGAGATTTGAACTGCAAAGTGTAAAACCTTGCATAACACCTATACATGATGGCAAATCAATATCCAAAACTGAAGGGAAAACACTGAAGAATCCTACAGCTTACGGAAGTGCTGTAGGAGGCCTGCAATATCTCTAGTATACCAGGCCAGATATCACCTTTGCTGTGAATAAATTGGGTCTATTCTTACAGAATCCAACATCATCACATTGGCAATCACTAAAGAGGATGTTCAGATACCTCAAAGGGACAATAAATCACGGGCTTTGGATCCAAAGAAGTGACAGACTTACGTTGAATGGATACTCAGATGCAGATTGGGCTTCCTGCCCTGATGATAGAAAATCAACCACTGGCTACTCTGTATATTTGGGTGATAATTTGATAAGCTGGTCCTCTAAGAAGCAGCATGTTGTAGCACGTTCCAGCACTGAATCAGAGTATAGAGCACTCGCATCAACTGCCTCTGAAATAGCTTGGGTTCAGTCGCTTTTTCAAGAACTAGAGCTACATTTGGCTGAAATACCAACCATTTGGTGTGACAATATGAGTGCTAGAGCATTGGCTACGAACCCTGTATATCACACCAGAATGAAGCACATAGAACTGGATGTACATTTCAACAGAAATACAGTCATTGCCAAAGAACGGAAAGTCAAATATATTTCCACTTCAGATCAGATTGCTGATCTGTTAAACAAGTATAATTAAATTACATAAGAATAATTGAAAAAAATCACCCGAAAATAAGAAGGATTGAAGAAATAGGAGAAATCTACGTTTTTAGCTCAAATCTTGAAATCGGACTATGAATCTTCAAAATCCTTGTATGATTCACCATGAATTCATGTATAGACTTATTCTTCACCTCCAAAATATATAGAATATGATGAAATTTAGGTTGAAATGAGGTCTCTATCATGTTCTTGTTGAGTTTGGTATTTAAAAGATGTAAAAAAGATTGCACTGAATTGTTACCAAAACAAAAATAAGGAAAATCAGATTTTTTCTCTTTTTGTATTGAGACGCGTGCCTAGGCATATCTAGGTGCACACCTGGCTAGTTTGGGATGCCTCAAGCGTCCTATTTTTGGTTGGAGCGCGCCCCTCGCCTAATTTCTGACAGTTGAACAGTTCTCAATATTTGTTTGTCATAAATTTTAGATATCCAATTGAAGTGATTCAAAGTACATTGGAAAGATAACTCAAAGAACTACAATTCTTGTAGAAATATCATTTTTCCAATTCGAACATTTCCTATGACAAAAATGGGTCTCAAACTGAGACTGAAAATTCGAAGCATAACTTTTTCGTCTGGAAATTGATATGTGATAGTACTTTAACTATATTTCATCTCTTTGGCCTCTTTCCTCATCCAATTGATGTCTAGCACTCTCAAATATTCATCGTGAGTTTCGACGTAACTTTTGAGTATTTTCATTTCAGTCCCCAAACTTTGTATTTGATACAATTGAGCTATTTTCTGTTATCTTTGCATTTTTTTCTCAAATTCTTCATCAAACATTGAGTTTTACCTACAAAATGAAATATAACACAAGTTAAGTAGTATCTTATCTAAAGAACAGTAAAATATCTTCATTTAGGATATCGATTAAGTGTAGAAACTACACTTATCACAGTCCCAAAATTGATTCTTTGTTTGTCCTAAAAAAAACTAAAACTTAATAAACACACAATGTTAATTACCTAATTGGTGGCCATTCAATCAAGTAAAGCAAAAAAAAAAAAAAAAAAAAAAAAGCTAGCTAACCTAGCTTCTTATCATCACTCAAAAGATTCACACACACCCAAATTGATTATTTTCGCTATTTTCAAGTGTATGAACTAATATTGAATTTTATACTATCATTACCCCTCTACTTTAGGTAAATCTCACTAATTGCAAGTCAATATGTTAATAAATAAGGATTCTCCATTAAGTTTGATTGGTTCAATCTCTAGGACTCAACTAGGTTAATAATCCCTTATCAATAGTTAAATTTTCTTAAACAAGTATTTTAGACTTAACCAATGTATGTATGTGGTGGTCTTCTATTTCATGCACCTACTTTTTCTACTCTCTTTTTTTCAACACTTTTTTGTTCTTTATTTGCAACATCATCTCCCTTAAGCTTTCTAAATGGCTCATATAACAAGTTTTAGGCCGATAACTCCCAAGTTAGTTAACTTTAGGGCAATATATTTTAACACCCTTACAGGCTTAATAACTTGAGTCATAAACGCTACGAAGAGAAATTTTCAAATAAAACGTATTTTTTATGCCATGATTAGTACAATGTCTCTCATTAAACATCTATCCAAATAAAACGACCTCTAACTTGAGATTATCACACAATTGCATCATATTGACATTAGACAATCCATATAAGATTTTTAATTCCACTCATGTAATTCTCATGTATCTCAACATCTTCCTACACTAGTGAAATTCTCCAAACTATTATAAATTTGGTCTAAGCCTGTAAAATTTAATAGTTTTGAATTTAGTATCTATTGTTCACTATTTCAATATATACAATTATGAAATCAACTCATTCCTACATAATACTTAACTTAATTCATGTACTCAATATATGTCAAAATTCACATGGAAACTCAAAAATTAATCTAAGTATGTAACTTATTCACCATTCATAAATCAATTAATGATTCGATATATTTTTCAATGTCAGTCAGGCCAACTAACTCAGACAAGCACACAAAAAGAAAATAATTTTAAAATTTTAACAAGTTTTATTTTTTATATCTAAACTAATGTAATAAAAGCATACAAAAATACATAAACATAATAATGACACAAACATAAAAAAGAATGAAAATTTATGTTTTCCACCCCTAAACTTAAACTAAACATTGTCTTCAATGTCTTAAATCTTAAATCCGCATATAAAATGATACGGAAGAAAATGAATAAAAAAACTCCCCTAATATGATTTATAATCCAATTGGGCTCTTTGTGTCAATATTAGTTTAAATGCTTCGTGACATCACGTTCCTACACAATGCGATCAAATAAAGCATTATGGCTCAAAAATTTAGAACAAGTGTTACTTAACTCTAACATTTAATAAACCAACTAACATATCGAAAACCTAAGGAGAAATGGGGTATGGATGATAAGTCCCTAAAATTGAATAATAATAAAAACTAATCTAAATTATCCTATTACTAGAAAGTATAATAAATAAAATGGAAGAAAAATTGGGTTGCCTCTCAATAGCTCTTTGTTTAAAGTCCTTATCATTGAGTTAACGTCTTCTTCATTAATTGCCTCATCTTCATTTTGTTCCTTTGTAATTGACATTTTATCATCTTTGTTCTCGTCTTCCATAATTGATATATTCTCAGATTGAAAGGCCGATTCACAATTTAAATCCACGGGCAATGTAAACTCTTCTCTTTCAAACTTTTCGAGTGGAGTGTATATTCACCTTTTAAATTCAACCCAAAGTGTGCCATCTCCAACACACAGTTTGTTTTCATCTGACTTTGCAAGATTAGTGTAGTATTTTGTAATTGTCTCCTCGTTCAACATAGAATGACCAAATTCCACAAATGTGTTGGAAGGGATACACGCGCCCACAAGCATGTAACTTTCAATAGATGTGTTAATTGCGAATCTCCAACATCTTAAATATTTTTTAAACGACAGGAGTTTGAGTAGAAAGGATTCAATGCATGTATTCATGTAGTAACTAGTATAATGCACCCCAGAGCAGAATTCACGATAGATATCTTCTTCCTCGTCGTCCATGTCGAGATGATTCATTGTAAAAATCTTTTTACCATGCCAGCATCAGAGTTTTAGATGTATTGATGAACAACACCTGGATAGAATATCAAATAAAAGAGATCGGGGTGAGTAGCCAAAATCAATAATAAATAAATAAAAATTAAATTTAATATAAACTACTAAATTAAAATTAAATCTGTTATTCCCCGACAACGGCGCCAAAAATTTGTTCAAGTGAAACTTGCAAGCATACGGGATCATTGTACAAGTAATAAAATATGTTAGTTAAGAGTATCGTCCCACGAGGAATAAGGTCTAATTTGTAATTTAATAGCTACTATTAAATTTGAAGCGTATTGAAATCAAATGAGATGGTTCGTATATTATTTATGTTAATCCTAAACTAATAAAACAAACGAAGTATTTATTTAATATGTGAATGTTTGTATTGGAATCGTGAATCCCCCTATTGCCATTTAATTCATTTCTTAATTCGTAATCTAGTAAATTCAAGCATTCAAAACAATCGATAATCCATTTTTATTCAATATTCTTTTTCAAGATATAAACTTATATTCAACACGATCCGGTCCCATTCCTAGTCCGACTTCATATGAAAAACATGTATTGATTCACATGATTTATCACACATTATTGTACATGTTATAGATATTATTCCTAATACCTATTATCCATGTGTTGATTTTGCCGTGTTCTAGGCTTATTATGAGTATTCCTACACTACAACAAGCAACTTCCTATCTAATTGGTGATCAGACAATCAAATAGTTCAATAAGAATGCAAAACCAATCAACAAAAATCAAAACATACTAAATTAATTGTCTTTAATTAAAATAAATAAACAATAGGGTTCATCATTCATCAAATACAATGAAAAACTTAGCCTACTGTTCTTATAAATAAATTATACAAAAATAATTGGAAAAATATTACTCGAAAATAAGAAGGATGGAAAAATTAGGAGAAATCCACGTTATTGGTTCAAATTTTGAAACCGGGCTATGAATCTTCAAATTCATTGTATGATTCACCTTGAATTGATGTATGACTTGTCTTTTGTTTCCAAAATATGCAGAATATGATGAAATTTAGGTTGAAAGGAGGTCTCTCTCACGTTCTGGTCGAGTTTGGTATTTAAAGGATGTCAAAAAGATTGCATTAAGTTATTACCAAAACAAAAATAAGGAAAATCGAATTTTGTTCTCTTTTTGTACTAAGGTGCATGCCCTAGATATGTCTATGCATGCGCCGACTAGTTTGAGATGCCGCGGGCGTCCTATTTTTGGTTGGGGCACGGCGAGGGCGCCCGCCTCGCCTAATTTTCGGTAGCTGAACAGTTCTCAATATTTGTATCATAACTTTCTCTTCAGATATTTGATTGAGATGGTTCAAAGTTCATTGGAAAGATAACCCGAAGGGATACAATTATTGTAGAAATATCAATTTTTCGATTCGATCATTTCCTATGCCAAAAATAGGTCTCAAACTGAGACTGAAAATTCGAAGAACAACTTTTTCGGGGGGAAGTTGATTTGTGATAGTACTTAGACTATATTCATCATTTTGGCTTCTTTTCTCATCCAATTGATATCTAACACTCTCAAATCTTCATCTTAACGTTCGACGTAAATTTTGAGTATTTACATTTCAGTCCCCAAACTTTGTATTTGATACAATTGAGCCCTTTTCCGGTATTTTTGCATTCTTTTATCCAATTTTTCATCAAACATTGAGTTTTACCTACAAAATGAAAGATAATACAAGTTAGATAGTATGTTATCTAAAGAACAATAAAATATCATCATTTAGGACATCGAATAAGTGTAGAAATTACACTTATCAGCTATATCAAGTCTAGTAAAGCCACAGGTAACGAAAAGCTCCAATAGTGCTTTTGTATAGCTATGGTTCATCAAAATCACAGCCTTCAAACTTAGATAAGTGACTACGTTTGCTCATTGGTGTGGAACATCATTTAGCTTGATGCAAACTGACATTTTTCAATAGATCTACATTGTACTGTCTTTGAGTAAAAAATAAGCATTGGTCATCAAATATAGCTTCCAAAAGAGGATAAACGGCCTAAATCCTTCACTGGAAAGTATCAAATCAGTTTTTGAATTTCACCTGAATGAGAGTCAGTGATAATAATATCATTAACATATATTAAAATATACAAAGAGAATGTACTACAATAAAAAGTGTATAGGGAATTGTCTTCATTGGAGCCAATAAAACCAAGTTGTTACAATTTCTCGATTAACCAAGAGAACTATGTCCGAGGTACCTACTTTAGGCTGTACAGACTCTTTTTCAGTCAACGATCTTTTAATGAAAAATCAGGGTATACATAACCTTGAGGTTGCTACATATAAACTTCTTGTTGTATAGTCCATGTGAAAAAGGCATTCTGAATATCAATTTAACGGATACTCCATCCATTTGTGACAGCTAGGGATAGTAGAAGTTGGATTGTTCCTGGTTTGACCACATGGCTAAATATTTCAGTAAAGTCAACGCCAGGTGGTTGGTGGTAGCCCTTAGTTACAAGACATGCTTTGAAGCGCTCTATACTTCCATCTGCATATTTTTTGTTAGTCATAATATTCGATCTAAACATGTTTTCAACATATTCAACATATTTAAATCGATAAAGCGGAAGCATAAAAACGGAACATACCTCCG
>CAIGRB010155646.1:0-10383 GCA_903798255.1 Fraxinus quadrangulata | reverse complement strand
TACCTTTATAGATCGTCTGCATCCATCAAGAAGACGTTTTCTAAGAGCAAGGAAGTGGGTGAACGATTTCATATCCGTTGATGCAGTTACCCACGGCCTCCAATTTGTGGAATATCATGGATCACATTTAAGAAAACTAACATTTTTTTCATGCAGAATACCCATTTATTTTCCACCAGTTTGCTATTTAGCTTAGGAGGTAAAAGGTCCCATGTACCATTTTTTAATAGAGCGATGAATTCCACATCCATAGTGTCACTCCATGTTGGTTGTAGGCTTCAGTAAAGTTTGAAGGTTCTATATGCGAAGAAGTTAATTCTCTAAGTAAGCACTTTGGTAAGAGATATTGAACAAGGCCCTCTTTGGTTTGAGAGACTGTGTTTTAGATCGTGTGACCATACGTGTCAGCTGATTTTGTGTATTAGCAGGTTGGCATGAAATATCTTGAGCAACAATTCAATTTTGAATAACATATCTGGCTAGTACAATGGCATCATCTGGAGAACAACTTTGTTAGCAAGATTTGAGTAGTGATGGAATAATCATTTTCAGCGTGTGCTGGATTTGTAACACATAGATTTGTACCGGCATTGTTAGATGGTGTACGCAAGATATTGTCGGTAAGAGTTAAAGGTAAAGTGAATGAGTTGGTGTCTAAAGTAGATTAGACTGCAGAGTCACATAAGGGAAACAAGACTCATTGAAGATAGCATGGCGTGAAACAAATATTTTACGTGTAGAAAAATCCAGACATTTGTATCCCTGGTGTGAGAGACCGTAACCAATAAAAATACAAGTTTTGGTGAGAAAATCAATTTTATGTTTGTTATAGACTCTTAAGTTTGGCCAACAAGTTTTGGTGAAAAACACGCTCATGAAACTATAATTTGGTTTTTGTTTATAGGCCATTTCAAAAGGCGATTTATTTTCTAGAATATTTGTGGGTAAACAATTTATGATATAGGTTGAAGTAAGAAAAGCGTCTTCCCATTAAGGTGTTGAAATTAGAATATGCCATTAGAGCTAAGCCCATTTCTATAATTTAGCAATAACGTCATTCAACTGAGCTCAGTTGTTCATGTGTGTAAGGACATGCTAAACTATGTTGAATTCCACATGTTTGAAAATATTTGTTTAAACGTCGAAATTCACCACCCCAATCGGTTTGAACAAATTTTACTTTTGTATCAAAGTGAAGTTCAACTTATCTTTGAAAATTGATAAAAATTTATTCAACGCTAGATTTTAATTTTAAAGGGAACAACGAAGTACACTTTGTAAAAGAATCTACAGAAAAAAACTTAGTATTGTGTCCATTACTTGAAAGTACTCTCGAGCCCCCCATACATCAGAATAAATAAGTTCAAGAGGTTTTAAAACATGATGAGTAGATGCAGAAAAAGGTAAATTGTGGCTCTTAGCCATCTAACACTCGGGACAAACAGATTTTCTATTATTTCATTTGACAGGTAATTAATTATTTGTTGCAAACACATGCCAGAAGGTGATGTAGGAAGCATGTCCAAGATGGCAATGCCAATCGGATACAAAGACACGAACATCAACAAAAGCATAAGGAAGAATGCGTTGAAGAGGCTGCGAGAAACAATAAAGACCATCACTTGTGTGGCCTTTATGAGTGATGCTTCCGGAGTAATCCTTGATCAGAAAAAAAGAATTATGAAACTCAAAATAAAACTTGATTATCTTGAGCAAGTTTTTGGATAGAGATTAGATTTTTTTTCAATTTTAGGAACAAGAAGAATGTGATTGAGAACAAATGAAGAAGAAAAAGATGCATTGCCAATATATGTTACATCCAAACATGTTCCGTCACCAACTTGAATTTGATCATTCCCGCCATACTCTTCTCCGCGAATATTCAGGTTGCTAAAATTGTTTTTCAGGTGATGTGTTACACCAGCGTTGGGTTGCCACTCTTGTTTCAGTTGATTGTTGGTGGGTTTGGTTCGAGGCAAAATTAGCTTGAGGGTTCGGACGGGGTTGGTGGCACTAAGAAGTTCTAATCAAATCTTTTGAAGCAACGAGATGCAGTGTGTCGTGCCTTATCACAAGGTTGACACCATAGTTTGTTATTAGTAAAACCAATGGGACGAGAGATGGAGATTGAAAATTACCTCGGCCGAACCACGAAAGTTGGAATATTGGCCATGCCCCCTACCTTAAAGCAAAAGTTGCAATGGCATTAGGTACACTACGTGCCTGATGTTTGTGTTGGATGCGAGCTTCACACGCGAGGAGCATAAAGTATGCCTCTTCCAGAGTAATAGAATCATCCCTACGAGAAATAGTGGAAACAATGGAATCGTACTTCGGACCAACCAGCTAGTATGTCATAATATCATCACATTTCATCGCCTAGCCAACAATTGCTAATTCATCAGTAAGCCGCTTGATAAGCATGAAATATTCATTTGCAGTTTGACCACCTTTGCAAATTGTGGCAAGTTGAGAGAGAACTTGCACAGCCTTTGCCCGGGATTGAGATGCAAGAGCGGAATTCAGAGCAGTCCAAACTTCATTAGAGGTACTGCAGTGAGCCACTTGGACTAGTACTTTATGTGAGAGAGAAAAATTGAGACAACTTAGGATGAGATTATCTTGAGTATCCCAGATCTCATAAGTTGGGCAGGGAGTTTTAGAACCATCAACGGCGGTAAGTTCTTTGGCAGGTTGCTTGACAGTGCCATTGACATATCCAAAAACTTTCTGGCCTTTAAGGTAAGGTATGGCATGGTAGCTTTCCATGTAGGAAAGTTGAGACGAGTGAGTTTGGTGAGGCTTATGGCAACAAAGACATTAGAAATTGATGACTAGAGGGAAGCAGACATGGTTGAAGGAAAAGAATTGTTTTAGACGTTAGTCAAGTTGGCTTTGATAGCATGTCAGATTTAGAAATAATATGTATTGAATGTTTCTATCACTTTTTCACATCAAACGATGCTTACATTCTATGATTTATATCGTACAACTTTAACAACTTACTGTTATTCTATTGGTGCTATTCAAATTACAAAGTATCACATCCCAATATATCCTCAACTCCTTTGCTGTTATTGTTTTCTGTGACACCAATATCTACTGTAATTTTCTATTGCACAAATATCTGCATTGTTAGCAGTTAGCACTAAATACACCAATACCTGCATTTTCTGTTGCAGCAGAAATACCAATATCTGTTGCTGTAGAAATATATGCTCTAATACTTACGTACATGAATTTTATTGAAATGTTGTCATATGTGATTATGACGTTAATTAGTACACGAGATATACTATGGACTTAAGTACAAGTCCTTCATAACTAGTAAATAAAGAGACAACAAGAATAAACAGAGATGACCACATTGATGATAGTGGAATCGTCCTACGAGTGTACTGAACTATTTTTTGTGTTCGGATATATATACCGACTTGAAGCTCCTGACGGTCATTAAGAATAGTCGATAATAGGGTGTTTACAGTCTGTCAAAAATTAGTACGCAACAATTCAAAATCATGGAATTATTCGACATTGAACTTCCTAGTTTGATCTAGGAATTATTTAAGACTTCAATGACCGGTCTATTGTTCTAGATGACGGAACTGTTCTAAACAAAGAGTACATCCACCAGATAGACAAACTTGATAAGGTGTTCGTTTGCTCACACATGTTCAATAACATCATCTCATTTTCGCACTATACATTTTATGCTTCATTAAGTTGATTCTATGTGATTTTTATGAGAAGGTATTGACTGGAGGCAAATAGTCATCCACATCTCCCGAGAATAGTCTGGTCACCATAAACAGAAGTATGAAGCTGGAGTCCAATATCCATTTTGGTAACCACACACCAAGCAGTCAATATTTCACAAGATGGGCACATTTTCAAATAGTCATGGCATGCATTCGGGAGATGATTCGTCTAGGAAAAAAAGCATATCAGAGCATGTAATAGTAGTAGAGGTACATTTCTTATTATACCTTAATCCATTTCATGTAATTAGCATGGATAATGTTATTTCTTAAATAAACAGCATGCCTACAAAGGTTCTTGATCTCAAATCACCCAATGAATCTCCTTTTCACAAGAAGCACAGTTTCACTAAATTAAAATAATTTTTGATGTCTTTGATATCCATAAACATAAGATTACGATCGTCTCCATACCTCATCATTGGATATTGTACTTAAAAAAGTGCATTTAAGTGTCTTGATCGTTCTATCAACAAAAATTTCCTCTCTCGACGAATTTTTAGAATTCGTGTTTTCCTTTTCCAAAGACAACTCCATATCTTTGTCTAATAGTGGTAGTGCTACATAGTCCTCTTGTTCACAATCACTTGCTGCATCAAATGTTCCTCATTTTCATATCCCTTCTTGAGCTCATGTGCCAATGACAAATGCTAATTCCAGTGCTGACTAGTCTAATGCAATAACTTCCTGCTCAAAACGACGCTTAGATGTTCTCCAGTTGCCAAACAGAGTCATATTCTCTCAACCAAATCCCACTATAACTACTCAGCATACTTCGAGTTGAGATCTGCTAGCCAATTTGATGTCCACCAGTTAATTATTGAATTTTACATTAAAACGTCACCTATTTTTAAGCATAAGGAGTAGTTAGAGAAAAGTTAAACATGTTAATTTAAAATGTCGGGTCAATAATTAATTGGGTTGACAACAAATTAAACAACAGATCTCAACTTGCATACTTTATCCTCTACTAGGGTATCTCAACCCTTCCAATCCAATAATCATATGATAACCTAGTCGAAGAACAATATCTTCAAGCCATGAAGGAGAGGAGTAAAATTGCTATCATAGGGATGTATTTATGATTTATTTTTGGAATCTTTCATAGTATTGCTATAGACATAAAATAAATAAAATAATAAATAATGGGTTGGGTCAATTTAAATAACCGGCATAATTAAATTTACTGAATTAAAGTTTACTAAGGCCAATAAAATTTTAAAGGAACATCTCACTATTCAAAATCCACAATTATTCAATTATAATTATTATAATTGAATTAATTGAGTAGTTACCAAAATTGATCACAAATCTCACCTATAAATAGGACCGAAGGTTTATGATGGAGAGGAGGTGCAAGTACTGAAGAAAATCATAAGTGCCGAAGAAATTTCAAAGTCGGAAGAAGAGAAGAAATCATTTCAACTTCAAGTCTGACGAACACGAAAAAGATCAAAATCTTCTTCAAATCAAGCAAACCCAAGAATATCAAAGTTTTCTTCGAATTAAATCAAAATCAAGTCCAAGTTTCGAAGTGCATATCCAAGCTCTGAAATTCAACTATCGAACAAGTCAAATTCTCAGCAAATCAAATTCTCAACAAATCTCAAAGCCTAGGATTCAAGCCACGTGACTCCTCGCCTTCGACATTTGATCATTAATCAAAGGATTTTACAATTACAAGAAGATTCATATTCATTTGTATTTCTCAAAAATACAATTTGTAACTGTTTCTGTATTTTAATACGCGAAATTCGTCGTACAAATTTCTTGGCACACCAAGTGGGACCTTCTTCTCCTCTCATCTTTTGATCTCAGAATCTTCAACTTTCAACCACTACATCAACAATAGCAAACGAACAGGTAAAGCAAACCATGACTCATCTTAAAGAGACACTTGCTGTATTGTTCCATGCGGCTAGAGCCCAAACAANCCAAACAAAAATTTGAATATCTCAATTTGTCCATCCACTAAAGAAGTTCTCCAACAAAGGCAGAATGAAAATTGCTTCCACAATGCCAAACTCTCGTTCAAAAAAAAGACTAAGAGTTCGACGAAAAATTATAGTTTGAGCTCCGTCTCCAGTGACAGATCCTTACCTGGATCCCCTCATGCCACTTCTTTGCAAAGGTGGAAAGACGATACTTCATCTGAAGAATCATTTGAGCCTGTGATGGTTACGGAAGCGATGTCGGGTTCAGATGACCGGATCTAACAAATGGCTTTAGCCATTGAAAAGTTAACAAAGTCACTAGAAGAGAAAGACGCACAGGTTGCTACACTCATGCATAGGTTAGAGCTGCAAAACCTGTCGATTAAAGATCAAAAAAATCCAAAATCTTCCAAAGCTAAAGATCTAGAAGTCCTAGAACGCCAACAGAAACAAGATATACATGATCGAACAATGTTCTGCGTGATAATACTCAACTCTTTGTTGGCTCTCTGTCTGTCCACGAACTTCAACATATGCTTTAGCCATGTCAAGCTTTAGCAAAACATTCACTCCACGCATTTTATTATCCAACGTGTGTAGAAGCTCTTGGGTCAACAAAATATTGTCAACAATAAGTCGACCGAGGACAAATCCACTCTACTGGAGAAAAATAATATAAGGCAGAAATGAACTCAATCTGTTGTTTAACAACTTTGTGATAAGCCTATTGAACACCGTACACAGGCTGATATGTCGGTAATACATCCATCTACAAGCATTTTCCTTCTTCGGAAGTAAAACAATAGACGTAATAGCAAATCCTCTCGGTGAGTGACCACTCTCAAAGAAATCAATGAGTGCACCATAAACATCATCCTGTATAATATCCCAACATTGTTGGTAAAACAATGATGAAAATCCATCAGGGCCCGCAATACTATCAGCATCAATACTAAAAACAGCCTCCCTCACCTCATCAATCAAAGAGAGACGGTTCAGCGCTATATTGTCTGCCTCCGTCAGTATCCTAAGTATGATATCAGGACGAATATACTCCAGAGGCTGTGAAGGAATGGATAAATAATTCCTGGAAAAAAGAGATTGTCGTGCTCTGAATATCTGTTAGAGTAGTAAAAACTTCGCCTGCCTGAGTCGTGATGGTCCTGATATGAGATCTGATCCGTCGTCCATGTACCAGCGAATAAAAATATCTGGTGTTGTGATCTCCTTCACATACCTAACGAGAGCCAGCCTTTTACTTCCAAAAAACCTCATCAATAGCTAAGGTACGGTTCAAATCAGCATGTGCATGATGAAGTAATTCTCAATGCTCTGGTGTAGGATCAACCTCAAAATCAATCTCTGTCTGGTCAACCCTCTCCTCAGCATCTCTAACTCTCTAGAACACATCACCAAATACCCATATATTCCACCACCTAAGGCCATGTTTCAGCCTAAAGAACTTCTCCCAGAGGGCAGCCATTCCTATAAGATGAGTAGGGAGTGACCACTTTTGAGAAACGAAGGCTGAGAAGTCATGATGCTTGGTCCAAACATTGAGGAATCTAAATGGTCTAGGACCTAAATCATCATAAAAAATTCACTGTAAAAGTAGAGGTGAGTGATCAGATGAAGTACGATTCAGATGAGTCACAGTAAGGTGTCTATAAAAGTCTATAGCTAAAGAGTTAATCAAAACTCTATCTATCCAATTTTTTACCGACCCTGCCATTCGTCCCGATAAACTGAGACTCAAAAAAGCTACAGTCCTCTAAACCACAGTCCAACATCATATCAAAGAAATTAGTAGAGCTACGGTCTTGATGACTATGACGAGTACGCTCACCATCATGTGTAATGACATTAAACTCACCCCCAACAAGCCAAGGATCCTCCATAGAGAAGGAAATGTGGTGAAGACCCGCCCACAAGTCTCTCCTAACATATGCCTGGCAAGCAACATAAACAGAAGTCAAGTAAATAGGTCGTGCTAATCTGGGATCTACAACTCTGATATGTAGGAACTCGATATGATCATCAATAACAGTAACGGTAGTACCCATATTCCATAATACCCAAATCTTATTTGATACATTCTGAGCCCCAATGTCGAAATGCAAATAACGATGAACAAAATCAAACCTCCTCTCCAAAATCATAGGCTCCAGAATAACAAAAATGTAAACATGATGAAGCTGAATAAGTTTTCTCAGACGCCTGTAAGTAGCTACACTAGCTACACCTCTCACATTCCAGATGATGGCACTCATCTGGAACTACATGTAGAGGTATTTTGCGACTGACTCCTAGTCATCATCTTGGGTAGTGAATTGTGAGTAATTTTCGAATGCTTCTTTTGACTTACTGGGACAAATCTATCATCTTCTGTCCTACCAAATCATCAGAAGAAGATCTATGAAAAGGACCCAGCTTATGGACTTCAACCTAAGGGAAACCCCTTGAATCCGACTGTTATGTCGAAAGAGGAGCCTCCATATTCTACTGACACTGTGTAATAGGCACTTCTGTACTACTAAATCCCCGCGACCTCTCGAGCATATCCATCAAGAGAGAGTCAAAGCATGTAGAAGAAACTCAAATTGTCGTATAGAACGAAAAGCTATTTTTAGTAGATACACTTACTAATATTCAATCAAATGAGGCCAAACATAGTGGTCCTTGAAGAGCCAGTGATTGGAAAAAAGATAATCAAGGAAATTTAATGAGTCGTCAACAGTAAGAAAAAATGACCGATATTCAGGCATTCAAAGCTAAATTAATGACTTTCTATGAAGTATGTAAAGAGAAGACAAAAGGAGAAGCAGCACTAAAGACGTTGAGAAATAAGTTAGCAGTGTTCGAATTGGAACAGAGTATTGGCCAAGAGATCAACAAGGTGGATTGCTTAGAAGAGGAAACGCCTACAAGGAAGCTAGACGGTGAAATAATGAGGATCATAAAGCCTAAATACGCTCAAGCAAATGACCCTTTGACAAAGGTGAACATTGACGATGAAGAGGAAGATCGTCCAACATTTATCAACTAAGCACTTGGTCAAGATGTCAGTAGTAAATTAATCGCTTTATTAAAAGGTTATAAAGATTATTTTACTTGGGAGTATGAACATATGCCTGGTTTAGATAAGAGTCTGGTATAACATAGGTTACCAACTAAACCAAACTGTAAACCTCATATACAATCTCCTAGGCGCTTTGCTCCTAATGTGTTGCATGAAGTAAAGAAAGAAATAGAGTGATTATTAAAGGCGGGCTCTATTAGAACAGCCAGATATGTTGAATAGTTGTCTAATATTGTACCGGTGTTAAAAAAGAATGGTAATATCAGGGTGTGCATAGATTTTAGGAATTTAAATTTAACAACGTCCAAAAATGAATATCCAATACCCATGTAGATTCTCTAGTAGATTCAACTGCCGGACATGTAATGTATTCTTTTATGGACGGATATTCAAGATACAATCAAATTTATATAGATGAGGAAGATGTACAAAAAACTGCCTTTAGATGCCCGGGTATTTACATTTCGGCCTGAAAATGTAGGAGCAACCTATCAAAGGGCAATTAATCTAATTTTTCACGACATGATATGCAAATTTGTTGAAGTCTACGTAAATGACATAGTGGTCAAATTTATTAAAGAGGAGGACCATTTTGAACAATTAAGATGCTCATTTGAGCAAAAGAGGCAATACAAACTAAAATTGAATCCCTTGAAATGTGCGTTTGGTGTTAATGCGGAGAATTTTCTTGGCTTTTTAGTACATGAAAGAGGGATTGAACTTGATAAAAATAAAGCGAAAGTCATCTTAGAGGTTAAGCCAACTGGGAACAAGAAGGAGTTGCAAAGGTTTCTAGGTCAAATAAACTTTTGAAGGCGTTTTATCTCTAACTGTGCAGGGCGAACGAAAGTTTTTTTGCCTCTTTTAAAGTTAAAAAATTAGGACGAATTCGTCTGGAAGGAAGAATATCAAAGGGCTTTTGATAGCCTAAAGGCATATTTGTCAAGTCCACATGTGTTAGTATCACCTATTCAATGACGGCTAATGAAAGTATACATATCGCCTGAACAAGAATCCATAGCTAGAATGGTCGTACAAGAAGACCAATTTGGTGAAGAAATGGTGATTTACTATTTGAGTAGGCAGTTAGTAAAATGTGAATGTAATTACTCTGCTATTGAGAAGCTGTGTTTGGCTTTGTATTTTACATGTAGAAAATTAAGGACTTATATACGGCCTGTAACTGTTTATTTAATTTCTAAAGTAAATTTGGTTGAGTACATGTTTTCTCGCCCTATTTTACATCAAAGAATAAGCCTTTGGACCGAAATTGTCAAAATTTGAAATACAGTATATACCCCAAAAGGCAGTTAAAAATCAAGCATTAGCTAACTTTTCATCCATACTTTGACATGCCTAAAGAAATTGAGTTGGAAATTGATTCGTTTGAATTAAAGCCTTGGATTTTATATTTTGACAGTTCAGAAACTTCTAGAGGGGTAGGGGTAGGGATAGTTTTGATAAATCTCTTAGGGATTTATTATAAATTTGCTTTCACTTTGAGTAGAATGTGTACCAATAATCAAGTTGAATACGAAGCTTTGATTGTAGGTTTAGAACTATTAATAGGGTTGGGAATAAAGAACGTAATTGTTAAAGGCGATTCCCAATT
>CAIGRB010155636.1:60159-77484 GCA_903798255.1 Fraxinus quadrangulata | reverse complement strand
TTTAGGGTTTTAATACAAAAAAATTGGTTTTATTATCTAAATTTCTGTCATTTTGAGTTATTTGCAGCAAAATTTTGAAGATAATTAATCGACTCGAAAATGTTTCTCACAAGGTAAAAATGGAATTTAAAACTCAAATATTTGAGGGTTTCCCGAGTTTATGTTGTTTAATAGTTTTTGGTTTTGCATTTTAAGAACTGAGTATGATAGAGGAGTCAACACTTTCTCTCCGGAAGGCCGATTGTTTCAAGTAGAATATGCCATTGAAGCTATCAAGGTAAGTACGGAAGCTGAAATGATTCTGTAATTTGCGTTTTGTTGTTGGTATTTTTTGGTGAATTTTGCTTAAATTGGTGCTATTACATGCGTTTCAGTTGGGTTCGACAGCAATAGGGTTAAAAACTAAGGAAGGGGTGGTTCTTGCAGTTGAAAAGCGCATTACCTCGCCACTTCTGGTATGTTTGCTATCTCCTTTTTGGTGGGGTTTTAATGTATTATTCACAGGTCTGCCTATTTGATGGTATCAAACTCATATCTAACTCTGTATTGGTAGATTGTATTATTCGCCTTGAGACATTTTAATGCCTTTTCTTTAATCTTATCAGACAGTGTTGGCAGACTTACATAAACTCGTTGATTAAAAATGTGCAAAAGATGTGAATAAAATTTGTTCTTTTGTGGCTTTTAACTTTTACAAAAGACATTCAAATCTTCATTGATTGCATGACTGACAAAACAAAAATTACTTGCTCGATGCGAACCCAAAAACAAGAAAAATAATAGAGTGCAATAATCTTAAAATGGGATTCTAATAATTGGATTAAAGGCATTAGTAAATTTTGCTGGTTTATTTTAGCCAACCACAGATAAGTATTGGATGGTAAGGCGAAGTTCAGTGGAGTTTGTAGGTTTATTTTTAAGTAGATTGAGATGTTGTGCGAATGTTTATAAATGGTTCGTAAATGGTGAAATCACTTTTTATCCACTCATTTCACGGGATCCACAAGTATTATTTACTTTTCTACCACCATTTTTTTCAATTTATAATATTAACTGTTTATAAACATTTTCCAAACAAGAATGCCTATAAATTCTAATTACTTCAGGGTAGAAGACTGAGTTTCTCACTTGAAATAAGAATAAAATTTTATTGACTAGCACTTACTGTGCATAAGCTTTCTTTTATGTTTCAAAATTAAACTCTTACAGGAGCCTAGCAGCGTTGAGAAAATTATGGAAATTGATGATCATATTGGTTGTGCCATGAGTGGCTTAATCGCTGATGCCCGTACTCTGGTTGAACATGCACGAGTCGAAACTCAGGTACTTATATACTACAATCATTGTACTTCTTGGTCTATATTAATATTAGTCAATTGCTTATTTTGCAGTTTTGTATCTTATAGAATCATAGGTTCTCATATGGTGAGCCCATGACTGTTGAGTCCACTACACAAGCTCTCTGTGATCTAGCCCTGCGATTTGGTGAGGGTGACGAAGAATCTATGGTTAGCTTCTCTTCTTTTTGGCACAAAATTGTCCCTATATTTGTTCGCATTTTTTCCCACACTTTAAGGTTCTGTTTGAGCTCCATTTTTTGTGAAATAAATTTTGTAATAGTGATTTTATTTTTTTTAAATGTGTGGTTAAAAAGTTGTGAAAAGTTTTGGATTTACGTGTAAAATTGTGGTTCAAAATGACTTTGGGGGGAAAGGAGTTTTTATATAATGGGTCTCAAACAGAGGCTAAGTATGCCTTTTGATATTGGTTTGTCATTTGTAAAGCTCATGTGGTTTCTCTAGTTATCATTTGAGTTTCATATTAGCTTGGGACCTTCAATCATTAATTATAAATGGTACTTGACTCTGTATGATAGTCCTGGATATGATCGTTGGGAGTTTGCTGTTCTTCTCTCAACTCTGCCAAGAGATGTTACATGCTTGGAGTGAGGCGCCACATTACCTTGAGCATATTACTTATACACGTTTCTAATTTTTGGCTTCTTTCGTGCAGTCTAGACCTTTTGGTGTATCTCTTCTCATTGCTGGTCATGATGAGAATGGACCCAGCTTGTAAGTATTTCTTCTGTTTAAATTGGTTTTAAGTGATCTCTGCCTTCTGCTTCATTTTTTGCCATCTGGAACATTTCTTGGTTTTGCCCACGTGTCTCCTGCCAGATACTAAATTGAAGTTTCGTAATTCGTTTTAATGAATTTTTTGTGTGATTAATTGATGTGTCGGAAATGTGGGGACGTTCTGAATACTGAAACGATCAGTAAAGAAGTTTTATGGTTCTTGCTAATTTGAGATGAAATCATGCTGCGAATAAAAATGTAACTAGCAACAGCAGGTTACATGTTCTAATTTAATTTGCCATAATAAATTTTTGTCCTCGTATACTGTTTTCTTAAGAAAGGACAGTATATAATAAAAGATCTAGGAAATTTGATACTTTAGTTTGAGTAGGAAAATGATATTGTTTCCCTTAGACAACCTTCCTAATAATTATGTAGTTTTACAAGTACTGGATTATCAACCGGTCTACATTCTTGGAGATTCTAGATTTTTCTTCCTGGAATTCCTGGTCTGTTATGGGTTAGTCAACTTCATAAACATATGTGAGGAATTGCAGGATGATGTCAGCCTTTGCCAGTCGTTGAGTGTCTGCTGCTTCTCATGGCTAGGTATTGGCTTCTGCAGCAGGTGTCACATGGTTCTCTAAGAAGGCATAATTGGTACTCCAAAATTTGTCTGAGGCCAGAATCTTAGGGGAAAAATCTAGAGGAGAAAATCTTTGAAATTGGATGCAAAAAATCTGATAGTTTGTTATTAAGTCTTGCAGATAGATATTCTACTTTTCTATTTCCAGTTTGCAGAGAATTATTTAAATTAAATATTGTCATAAGAAATGACACCTATTATTTCTTGATTTGGTATCTCCATAGTAATATAACTATGAAAACAAACTATTGACTCTCTACTTCCAAAATTAATAAAAAAACTAATAATTTCTTTCTAATAAAACTAAATAAAAGACTGCTTGGCTTATTTCACTTCTTTACTTGCGCTGATTAATTCCTTTCTATTTAAGAAACTGATTCTAGCTTGCTTGCTGGTGACCACCCAAATCTCCTCTCCTTGATAATAATATACATAAGGAACACTAAATGTAGGATGTATGCCCAACTGTTGTGGCAAGTTAACCTCCTAGGCATTACTTCTGGAGTATACTTGGCTTGGAATATGTCCCTACTAAAAGCTAGATGGCCTTGATTCAACCCTTTCACACTATTTTCTGAACACAGTTAAAAAAATTAAATAAAAGGCTCCAATGATACATTTATTCGATTCTGCATCATTCTCCCATTGAATGTGGTTGGGACGTTCTTAGTAAGCAGACACATATTTGATTTTTACCATTCACATTCAAGTTATGTGTGCAGTCATGACTGTTTACTTAGTTGATTGGACTGTGGTTCAATTATGGATTCTCTATCCTCTTCTAAATATGACAATACGGATAATTATATTTTCTTCGTTGGAAGTAATAGTGCTCGCCATTCTTTCAGATAATATACTATTCACTAGTGTTTTCTACCAGAATGTTTTTGTTCCATATATTTCTGCCAGGATTATTTATTTAGACAATTGACACTGAAAGGGAGTTTCAATTCACAGATACTATACCGATCCTTCTGGTACTTTCTGGCAATGCAATGCAAAAGCCATTGGATCAGGATCTGAAGGTGCTGACAGTTCTTTGCAGGAGCAGTACAACAAGGTAATTTACAACTCGGACAGGTCAATGTAACTGTATTCTTGGTAGGAGGCACCATAGTTGTGCTACAACATTCTATATAATGTTCGTGAACATTAATAAAAAATGATCAATTATTTCAGAATTTTGAAGGTTACTTATAACCAGTTTTTGATGATCTAATTAATCACCTTACTAAAACAGTAAAAATGATCAAAGAAACTAAAATAGTCTAACCCAAAAGTGACCAGCCATTGTTGAATGTTCACGAGTATTGGAGCTATTTCTGTAGGCTGTTAATGATTATGATGTTTGGCTATCCACACCTAAGCATTCATAACACAATCCTTGTGAACTTTGAATTTGAACTCCATTTCTTTGCTTGCTTGCAGGATCTTACCCTGAAAGAAGCAGAAACCATTGCACTTTCCATCCTGAAGCAAGTGATGGAAGAAAAGGTATGCTGCTTCTAGTGAACCTTAATTACAGGTTTCATGCTTTTCATTTTGTACTATTTGTCCATCTGTTTTCTGATTTCAGGTTACGCCCAACAATGTTGATATTGCCAAGGTCGCACCAACCTACCATCTGTACCCGCCTTCTGAGGTTGAAGAGGTTATCAGCCGCCTATAAGTAAAGGCCATCAATTTGCATTTTTGCTGATTTTCACTGCATTTCATTTTCCCGATGGTTCTATGCTCAAGTCATTATGCACTATTGTGAGGATTTTTTTGCTTCAATGAGGAAACTACTACGGATTTGTTAATTTATTCTCTATTAAATGAATCAATGTCTCTTACAACGAACTTGAGTAATAATATGTCTTGTAGAAACTCGTATTACTTAAAAAAGATTTTTTCGGGCCGTCTTTGTATCTTTTTTTTTTTTTTTTGGAAAACAAAGCACCAATATATTATGAAGGCATATCAGTACATAGAAACCGGGTAAAAGTAGCTAAAGAAGCAAGATTGTGGACTACTATAATAAAAACCATACTGATACTATTTGAAAAACTACCAGTCTAAAGTTACCATAAAAAAAATCATGGAACTATTAAAATAATCCATAATTTCCATGTGTGGGTTGCATTAGTTCCTCAATCACGAAATTCATCCATGAATGCTTTGTGGAATTCAGTCAGCCTAGCAACAATGATAGGTATTTTATCCTCTTGAGGTAATATTGTGCACCTAAAATGCCATTGTTCTGGTACCTACCACAAAAACACACAACATACGAGTAGTATAAGCCACAACGGGAATTGAAAAATGAGAAAAATGACAAGTAAGTTCATGTGAGCCTCACGCGTTGATTAACATGAATATAACTATACTTAAAACGAATTTAGAAATATAGAAGTTGTGCCACCACAACGTCAGCTATCGAAGAGATGCATATGCATCAAAAGGTTCAAGTTATAGGAGGGGATTCACACCCTGGAGACTACCCTCTATTGATTAAGCCCCATACTGTGCCCCACACGCACACAAGAAAAGTAAAAGAGAAGAGAAAAAAAAGGGAAAGCCAGTTTGACACTGGTTAAATTTTGTCTAACAGAACTCCAACAGGTCTCTATGGTTTCCAAGGTTTTCGTTGAGCTCCATCTTTCATGTTCTTGAGCAAATTATCCATGGATAATTTGTCCAAAAACTGACTACAAATGACCTTCAACTATGAAGATATATTAGAGAGACATGCATGTCATTGGTATTCTCATCAGTAGCATATACCTGTCCAAAGCCGCAACCAGGAATAACAACTATTCCAGTGGCATTAAGCAGACAACGAGCATAAAAAGCATCTGGGGCAGTATTCACAGCTTTAGCTGCTTCAATGGCTTTCTTTGGCAGCTCAATACGAGGAAACAGATACATGGCTCCTTCCGCTTTGTTGCATGTCACTCCTTCTAAACTATTCAATGCATCTTCCAGTGTCTGAAGATCAAAGAATGGAAAAATAAAAGTACATCTAAAAATCAAAAAGTAAAAAATAAAAGTGGCATGCCACAAAAAAGAAAAAGTCATATCAAGCCCAATGAAGTCGCAACTGATGGCCAATTATCAAAATTTTGTTTACTCATTACATACATCTTTACTCAATACAACCGTATAGGATTGATATCTGTGTTCAAGGATTGACAGCCTATCAAAAATCAGTTTTCCACTTTTTCTCCACTTAACAAATGACCAAGTTATCATTTACTTTAACATTATTAAAAAAAATAAAAATAATAAACTACGTCAAAGTCTGACCTTCGCTCTCCTTGCTAGGGATGAAAGGATTGCCTCTTTCTCTGCAGAAAAAGATTCATAGGATTCATCACCCACCTACACACAACAGATAAGAAATTATTTATTGCAATATTTGTAGGCATGCAGATGCGGTAGTTTGGAAATATCAAGTTTTGAAAGTTAACGGTTACTTGTTATGGTGATGTAATACAAGGAACTCGATTTGCAAACAACTGCAACTAATTGAAATGATGCTATTTCATTATGTCCCTAATGGCATTCTAATTAATGGCTGTGACCTGTGAGCAGCTGGGTTGAAGGTTCCTCAGCTTACATTAGGTGAAAATGGCGCCTCACAATTTTCAACTTATTGATCCAAGACTCTCTCTTCGTTGAAACTTTCCTCCAAATTTAACTTTATCCATCAAGTCTCAGTTCATCTATTGTTCAACCAGCACAAGGCCAATGGTTAACTTTATAATCATTATTATTACCATTTATGCTAAAATGATAAAAATGTATCTATATGGGTCATTGTTGCTGAGTATTAATACCCCAGGAAAATAATAACAAACCTTGGGAGGGTTCATGACAAGACTTGCAAGGATCTGACCAGATATGTTAGAGCAAGTGTCCAGAGATGCCACTTTGTATATTTGCTCCCTTATCTCAGAACTAAAACCAGTAACTTCCATGTAACCCCCTCTCCTTCCGCACTCTCCATAATACCCTAGTGCCAATGAATTAGCAGAAGCTCATCAACTGTGAACTGGTTCCTTAATGGTAATTACCGTCTATTGAAAATTTGATTACCGTACCTTTAGATATAGACTGAAGAGAAACTAAGGGTATGTCTTCCTCTCCATACTTCATGCTCTGGGAGACTTTCTTAAATGAATGGAACTTCTTGTCAGGCACATAAACATTTTCCTGGTACACCTGTGCAGGCCAACCAACACAGTCAAAGACAATCATCTATACAAGGTTTATGACACAGGGGTCATGTGGAGACACTATTGTCTCAGTTAGTTTCAATGCGAAAATTGCCTGAGGCACCAGAAATTTTCTAAATGTAACTAGAATGGCTCAAAGAACTCGGACTCTAATTATACGTTTGGCAGGAAGGACTGGATAGTAGCTGGCAATATTAAAAAACAAAAAAAATACTACAATCTTGGTAATTATACCATTGAGTATGCCCTGAAAGAATATAGTCACCTCATCTGCTAAAAGAACAAGCCCTTCATTTTTGCAAAAATCCACAATTTCTCGTTGGTTGCTCTCAGCCAGAACCTGTTAAAAAATGTGGCAAAACATTCAAATGAATAGTAAACTAGGTCATAGGTGCATGAGAGAATCAGATTTCGACGAGGCTATTTGCTATAAAGGAAATTCCTTAATTGGCTTGTGATATCAAATAATTTCTCACCTGTCCTGTTGGATTGCCAGGATTTATTACAACCAAAGCCCTGACAGTAATACCCTTGGACTTTGCAGTTTCCAACTGATTCTTAAGCTCAAATATCTCCAATCCCCATCCTGTTTCTTCGTCAAGATAATAAGGAACCTGCGGATGAGAGTCCTACATCAGAACCTTCTTTGTCAAAAACAGCAAAAGCACAACTCAAACTATGAACATCATTGATGAGGCTTCAGCTCTAGTTATGCTGTTGACATACCGAAAAGTTAAAAGCATGTCGGAAGGAATACCAAAACAAAATATTTTTGACAGACAAATAGTCCTATAGTACATCATACATACAAGGGAGCCTCCATGCAGGGCAATTGAACCAGAATAAAGAGGGTACTGAGGAATGGGACAGAGAATACCATCCTTCTCTGACCTTATCAATAATTGCATGATAATATGAACCTGAAAAGGTTGGAAAAATGTTAATCAGCATCCGGAAATCTTTTCCATTTTTTTTTGGAATATCTTGTGTAAAGAACTGGAAAGGTAACATGTTTACAGCTGGGCTTGCACCATCTATCAAGAAAATATCATTTGGATCAGCTGGATATCCATCGCGAGCTTCTATACCAGAAGCAATTGTATCACGTAAGCCTTTGATACCCTGATTTCATATAATAAAAGAAAATCCAAATGATGTCTGCAAAAGAGTCCTAGTAATTACTGCTACAAAGATTTCAAAAGAAGGCATTGTTACCTGAGTATGACTATATGCACCAGTCGCCCTTTCAGGAATTTGATTGAGGATCTGAAATGCTCGCTCTACAGCATCAGCACTACAAAATCCATCAGAAAAGCACACAGTAATATGGATTTGTCACTAACCAGATAGCAAACCAATTTTTGACACATCAAAGAACTTAAAAGTTAGCCATGCTGTAAAGGAGGGCAATCAGTTCTTTATCCTTGACGATCCATCTTAGAATGTAAACTAGAGCAAGAAAATCCTAAAAGATAAAACTACACTGAACCTAGCGCAGAAAAGTGATGTTTATGGGAATCCTACATTTTTATTAAATCAACCTTCCCTTGGTGTGGCGATAATTTGACACTTAAAAATGTGAAATAAAAATTTAGATATTCATTTCGAGTACAAAGGGCTATCAATTAAATTTGATAAAGACAGATAAATAACAAACACTTTTGAACACGAGCATTTTAACCCTAGTTCATCTTCTTGCTCGTCCATATATGTTAGCATCTTACTCTCAGTTAAAGATCACAATATGAAAGGTGGCCATTGCTTATGATCTCCAGATTTATTGAAATTTTTGATTTGGAATTTGGAAATTTGAGGACTCGTAACACCTCAACTGTCGTTATAATTACTAGCTGAACTTTGTTAATGAAAATATACTGAAGATGAACCACTCAAATTCAACTAGCATCGTCACTCTCTTTACTTTTTTGGGTCTACAACTATCAAAATCATTTTCCACTTTGTCCTAATTTGGACTTAAAAATGCCATATTGTAATTTCTATTTTGATACAAAAGTTTCTATAGTGTCTCTCTAGCATGTCTCTAATGTCTCTTATGTATTCTAAATGTGTCTGCAGGTCGTCTATTTCACATTGGAAATTAGGAAAAGATAAATAAATAAACATATTTTGCTACATGATTGAATTCTAATCAGGTAGCAACTACACGCTTATTAACGGCATCATTTTATCAATTAATATCTACCAAACAGATAGCAATTTATCTAATTTATACACTTTTGACATATTGCTCTTATAATGCAAATGAATAATTACATTATGCAAGTATGAGGTACACAGTTTAATTCACTTAATACCTAAAATAACCCCGTGTTTCAGCTCTGTCCAGCATGGCAGGATGGTCACATAATGCAAGGACCTAAATAAGGACAAAAAACGTTAGAAAATGAATATAGTATTCCATAGGGTTAAGAATAAAGATTATCAAGCACACCTCTCTAAAGAAAGTGATTGGCTGCTGACCCAGGGAGTGTGGATTTCCAATATTGCAGTATAGTAACTGCCAAAAACAAAGCGAACAAGAGTCTCACAAAAATTAGTTTTCATTTTTGCTAATTCAAAATCTTGTTAGAAATGCACCAGGTGGGGGAGGTACGAGCACTTTAACTTTAGGCCAAAAAGGTAGAGACTGAGTGTTAGACCCCTCATACAACCCTACAATATAAACACTAGCTGGAAAAAAAAATCATTTATTGCTCCATTTTGCAAGAGAAGTATCTACTCTTTGTTGATGTGGGATAGATTATAACCTTACCTGGAGAGGAAACTTTTCTGACGTGGACGAGGAAGAAAAAACTCAAATTCGGTATCGGCCAAAGTGTAATTCAAAGTCTTTTGACATGGCCTAAAAATGGTGAATTATTCCACGAAGTGCTTACGAAGCTTCTTAAGCTTCACAAGCTCCTTGAAGATTAGTTGGTAACTCACAAATTCTAGTAAGCACTTTTAAACAAAGAATGCATTAAGTAAGATTAACCTGTAATTAGAGTTTACAAGTACATAGCAGAAGGCCCTTTTTCATACTTAAGATTCATATATAAAATCCATCTTCTTTATTTACTGTAAATATTAAACACAAAACATAGAGATGTATATTGAGGTCAAAAGCATGTATTTATTGCTTGAAGTAAATTGTTAAGATCTAATTAAATGTAATGAAACAGGTACCTCATTAAAAGGATTTGAACCTGGGTACTCCTTCAACTTTTGCTGTAATCTCTGTGAACAGATAACATCTTACAAAAAAGTCTGCAAGAAATTTATTCTAAGATGGAATATGTATAATCCGCAGCGAATGCATCATCAAACCTGAGCAAGGATAAAAGTTTCTCCAAGGACAGCATACTCGCATTTCAAAACCTGAAAAGGTAGGATTTAATAAGATTGCTCCTTCAACCATTCTGGAAAATTTATCGAACTTCAAAGAATTGAAAGATAATACAATGTCCCATTAGATGAGATGGAATTGAATTTTTTCCACTAATTGTGGAAAACATTATTGTGCCTAACTTGTATTTTAGAATAAAAAATGAAATGGAATTCATTTCTAGGTCCAACATATTATCATGGAATTATAAGATCAATTCTTGAGCTAAACCAATAATACGTCTTTCTACAAAGATTTCTATTACAATCAAAGGAAGGTAAAAAACATGAAGTGTAGAAATGGTCAAGAACAGAAGGAAAGGAAAATGGTATTCAAAAGAAAATACTGATCCCCCGCTACCAGATAGCCATCAGAACCTTCAAAATCAAAGAAAATGAAAATACAAAACCATATCGAGCACAAAATCAAATACTAGATGCACACGAAGATTCAGAAATGGAAGCAATAATTAAATAAAAATCAGCAAAACAATGCAAAAGCATGAGCGCATGATCAAAACCTGCTACAGCAATACTAATCAAATAGGTAACCCATTAAAACCTCACTAACAGCACTATAGCAAAAAACAAAAAAAGAAAAGAAAAAGAGTAATACTAATAAGATTCAAAAAATATTATGGCAAAACAAACACCAAATTTTAGAAACAGTGAAAACCCAGTAATTAAAGAAAAACCAAAATCAGAGTTTGAATTAGAAGAAAAACGCACAAACCGTAAGGGGTAATTTACCTTAGGATTGATGGTATCGAGTGTGAGTGGTGGAGCTGACGCTGAACCAACAGAAGTCACAGAACCAGAAAAATGATCAGGACTACTGGTGCTGGTCCATCTACGTAGAGGAAAGGTGCAATGCTGCAACACGCAATTGGTGAAATTATTTCTTCTTCTAGCATTGTGGGCTACGAATCTCCGCATTGTAAATTTGTTCTCTTACGCCGGAGACCCAATTTCCAAGGATTTCTTAGCCTTCCGAGTTATACCCACCCTTGACACAGTTGCTGATGCCTCGCTATGCCTCCTGACGTTTAAATTAGATCACATGAAAATGAAATGTTTCATTAGCCGCCCACTTTAGTTTACAACATGTCACGGTTTAGTCATCGAACTTCCAAAATCGTCCGATCACCCAACAAACTTTAATCCATTATCCTCCATTACACACAGGTGGCTGTTGTCTCAATAAACGTTGACATGGAAGACGGAAATCTGAGCTGGCATGTTATCTACGCTGCCTAGCGAGGGTGATTGATAGGAAAATAGGTGACGGAGTGGAATTGCAACAATTGATTGAATGTTTTTTTTTAAACTGTCAAATAATGTATTAAAAGGTGTCATCTTATTTTTTACAATAAACTTAAATGTACGCACTTGATTCCCAAATCGATTGTTTACAAAAAAAAAGTGGGCTCCCTCTGTTGTAAGTGTTTTGTCATTCTCATTATCATCCATTTAAATACATATAGCATGGTTGAGCCTTTATCAAGTTTGAACTCTTAAACACGCCTTTACCATCAAAAAAACAAAAAAAAAAAAAAAAAAAGAAACGGGAGGAAGGAAATTCCCAAATCGATTTCAAAACTCCATCGTCAAACCCCCAAATTGAAATCACATTCGAAAACCTAACCCACGAATCAAGAAAATCAATTACCCAAATCCCTCAATCCCCGCCATTTTTTACCACTCGAAGAGCCCAACCCAAGCGTGAAGAAGCAGCACCCATTACATTCCAGGACTTCGAGCAAGCACTCATTGGGGGTAAAATGGACGAACCGTTTGAAGGTAAATTCGAAACAACTTTTTTGTTTTTTCTTTTGTGTTCGGGCATATTAAATAGAACGAAGCTTATTTTAAGAATTATGCAGCTGTGGGTTGTTTGATTATTGTGGGTGAGATGACAGAGAGAAATTAGATAGAGGTTTTTTTGGTGCTTGTGTTGTTGAATTAATGATCCTATATTACTATTATTACTATTTTGTTAGTAAAGAAATTAACTTCTAAAATTATATTTTGGAAAGAATAATAAGCTTAAAGAGATCTTCTAGCCTTCCCAGTTTGAATTTTAGCTCTCCCGAGTTTGACTTCTTGGCCATAACAAACTTGGAATACCAATGGGATTGATGCTCTGATTCAATTTAACTGGTTTTCATTTCCTGTATATGTTTTGAGGCCTTATTGTCATCATGTCAATTTAACCCTGGTCATACTAGCTTTCCAAGTTAATCCTTTAAAGCTTTTCTGAGCTTTTCTCCATTTATTTACTTAAAATATCACTGGACTTGCATCACTTGGGTTAATATTCATGCAAAATGCTTTGGGAAATTGGTGTTTGGCTAAATGTTGGTTTAAATTTTGATCAATTGCATGTGAGCTTCATGTGCTTTACTTGTATGGCAGATTGTGAGGAACATGCTGACTTCATAGATTCCGACCACGACTTCGAGTCTGAACAAGACGACTTCGAATATGATATAAATGTGACTGACGGGATTGAAATTGGATTGGACGATCGTCAAGGTGAAGTTCAGGACGAACAGGAAGCGGGCAATGATATTGAGGTAGATTAATTGTAACTAGTGTCGTCAGAGGAACTATTGCCCCAATGTTCATCAGATGATGGTGGTGGATATCATTTTTCTGAATTCTCTTATGATTCAGATCTTTGTTTGCTTCTGGTTCCTTTTTCATGTTTTTGGTATTTCTTCCACAAAACTTTTGTGCTTAGATCACTATATATTTTGTGCTTAGTCATTCAAAAAAATACATAAACTACCGCAGCGGAAACGCAAATGAAAAGAGCAAAGATTGCCACCCCAGTTACTCACTCAACCAAGGAGTTCAATTTCTTCCCTATTTTTGTAGTTAGTTTTTCAAGCGTCGAGATTGAGGGCTTTAGGGATGGAGCTTTAACAATTGATTTGGGATTTCTTGGCTCGGGGATTGAGGCATTTGGGGATGGAGCTTCATAAGTTGATTTGGGATTTCTTGATTTCACGTTTTTGGTTGTGCTCTATGGGAAGATAATCATTTAAGAGTTAATATTTGGTAAAGGCGTGTTTAGGTGTTTGACGTGGCGCTGATATGGCGAAACATAACATCTGGAAGGAGATAACAGGTCAGCTCAGATTTCTGTCCTTCGTGTTAGCATTAACTGAGATGGAATCGTCCTGGCGTGTAATAGAGAATAACGGAACAAAGTTCAGTGGGTAATGGGACTATTTTGGAAGTTTCAGTGGGTAAGCTGTAACATGATGTAAAGTTTGTTGGGCAATGAAACATTTAACTCCTGAAAATGGCCTCGTTTTCTACTTTATTAGATGCAGTTCCAAATCTTTTTAGTCGGTCTCAAACCTTCTATTATAGATTATCTATTTTAAAAATTACAGGATTATATTATCAAATTATTAGATTACAGATATTTCCACATTTCAGTTTATGCATTTTACAAATTATCCAGTTAAAGTATAGCTCCTGTTTGGCACCCATTCTATTCTTACATAAAACTAAAACTTTTTATCACTTTTCCACCCCATCCTCCCCCATCAATCACTATTTCAAAATTTCTCATTCTCATAAAATGGGTGTCAAACACCCTCATAATTAGATACAATTTATTTTTTATATAAAAAAATTAATTGTTTTAATTGGGACTCAATTGTATTTTTTGAAAAATTGGAACTATAACTGCAATTAATTCTTTTATTTCTTTTTTTCTTTTCTTTTTTATTTAAAGGAGGGAGCAAATTTGTCATTACAAGGTTTTATGCATAAAATGGTTTGCACCAAAATAAAAGGTTACGGGGTATTCCGCAAAATAGGTAAGTGGAAGGGGGATAGGGGAAGCTTATGTGGAAGATGATGAAAGAATATCATTTCATTTATTTGCTTTCTTTTTGCTTTGTTTCTTTTTATTTTAATTACTTTAGATAGGAAAATGTAGAGTTATCATTTTACGTTTTTAAAAATAGTCAAATGTTTGACTTTGGTCAACTAATGAATTTTTGGACGAAATAATTTAGAGCTCATTCTACCGTATATTTTTTTAAAAGGCATGTGACGTATTTACTACAATTTACAAGTTTAGAACCTATCTACACTTTTTTGAAAGGTTTTTGACATCCATTACAAATTTCCCTTTATTTATGACCTTTCTGATTAAGAAAAGTACTGAAAATGTGGAGTAATTAATTTTTATTTATTTATTTATTTTTGTGTGTATGTGTGGGTGGGTGGGAATATAACTAGCCTTGTGAAAAATGGCCACCTTTTAATGAAACTACCAATTCTTATTATTTATTTTTATTACACCCACAAGTGCTTTTTATATTTTTAATTCAAAAAATAAGAAGTAAAAGTTTTTTATTCAAAAATCAGGTATTTTTAATATTATAATTATATTATAAAATCAAATAAATATACATATACACCACCCAATCAAAACCTTAAATCACTTTTCTCCTCTCTCCTTAAACTTCTTTCTCCACTTCATTAGGAAGAAGATCCGTTTGCCTGTTTAAATGACTGAATTGTTTGCAATAGCGTGTAGCCAACAGTAAGGTTGTTTAAGCATTTCCCTCTCCCCTATGCTATTTCATTGTCATGGTTCTAATGGAACTTATGGGGGTTTGAATTCTACATTAAAAGTATGGACTTCCTTTATCCTTTGTGTGATTTATATAAGCTTGGATTGTCCGAATGGCTCCATCAAGTTCTACGATATTGGTATCAAAGCAGGTATCACGTCTCGAGACCCTAGCTGGTGTATGGGCGCTTGCCCCACGTGGGCGCCAGGGCCGGAAGCATGGTGGTTTGTCGTGGTTTCAGTGAAACTTAATGTCATAGAATTTGGAAGAGTCATACCTCAAAACTAATCATTAAGGTCGAAGAGCTCAATCCTACATAAATCACATAAAGAAAGCTCATACTTTCGATGTAGGATTCAAACTCCCATAAGTTCCACTGGAACCATGATATTCATTTTACTTTTTTGGTATATGCATATTACTGTGCTTGTTGTATAAACCATAATCAACAAATCCTTATTTTTCCCCTTTCGTGGGTGTCGACGTCGCTATCTCAAGAGCACCGATGGTGTAAAGAGTGTAGGGGCTATGCAGCGCTGTGCGTCGAAAGGGCAATGTGCGGTTGCTTCTTGGATGTCGGTGAGAAGTCACGCAGCAGCCCAAGGATCATTGGGCGCTTCAGCGCCACACATCGGAAGGGTAGTTTGCAGTTGTTGCTTGGGTGCCGATGAAGAGTTGGCAGTGGTGGGAATGGGTGCGTCGACGAAGGTGGTTGTCAGTGAGACGGATTGTTTGTTGGAATAAGGTTTTGAGAGAGTGATTGGAGAGGGGGTGAAGAGATGAGAGAGAGAGAGAGAGAGAAGACGAATAATTATTTGGTGCCGGGATTTTTTATGGCTTGTGCCGAAGTTTTTAGAAATCAAAATTAATGTGACTCATAATGTGTGATTGCATTTTTTGCTACCAAAACGCGATTCGAGAAAAATCTGGCAAATTGGATCACGATCTAGTGTCGAAATTTTTGAGTGGCTTTTGTTGGTGATTGTAGTGTAGGTGGTGAGCGCGACGGTGGTGGTACAGTGGTGGCCGTGGTGGTCAGAAGTGGTGGCCGTGGTGGGTGGTTGGGATGTGAAAAGTGTTTGTGACCAGTTATTTGATGATCAATAAAATTTAAAAAATATGATTGTAAATCACAATTTATTAAGTTGTGATCAATTAATTTGATAATTTGTGATTGTTAAAATAAGTTGTGATTTATAAAATTTGTAATTTATGACTAATGAATAAATTGACCTAAAAAATTTTGTATTTGTGATTTAGAAATAATTTGTGACCAAATTATATGAAATTGTGACATGTATATATTTAATTATTTCATATATAAAACTAAATAATATCTGATTTTTGAAATTTTAAACTTTATTTCTTAATTTTAAAAATGGTCATACTTAATATCTTAAATATGATTTTTTTTTGCCCTTTTTTTATTCTTGTAAATTTGATATGACACATTTAACAATTTCCTATAAACCAATTACGATTTTCTCTCTTCCTAATTTCTTTTTAAGCAAAAAATATATGTGTTGTTAGAGACAATTTCAAATATCTAGCTCACTCCTAAATTGTCGAGGAAACATTCTTCTTATGTGAACATGTGCATGATGTCAAGTTTTTCAAGACAATTCGTTAAATTGCCATAGTTACAATTGTTTAGAGCACTTCTAAATTGTCGAGAAGGCATTCTTCTTATGGAAATATTTACATGATGTCATGTCTTTCTAGAGAGTTTTTTTTATTCACGATAACAGTCTAACACACTCCTTAACTGTCGAGAAAAATAGTAAACTTTAGCATTTATTTGAGCTTCATTATCTAGAAATTTATTTATCTTCAAACTCATTTTCAATCACATTTTTTCAAGAAAATAATTTGCATGTATCAAAAATAAAAAAAAAATAAAAAAAATCATACTTTTTAACTACACATTCTCTAAAAAAATCAAGATTACAAACTCATTTTTTGTAAAGAATGGGGCTCAAATTGACTATTTTACTAATACTACCAAAAGGTGGCCATAATTTCTCTCCAAAAAGCCTGGAAAAACAAATCGCACAAAATTTTCATATTGGAAATATAAATCTTTCGAATATCTAAATATTCATACCTAGAAAATTTGTCTTCAAAAAATCTTTATCTTGGAAACATTAAGCGTGCTTTTGGTTAGTTGTTTTCAAACTGTTTTTAATTTTAAATTTTGCAAAACACCCAAACTTGTTTGGTTTGATATTTTCGAAAATGAATTTTCGAAAACAAAGTTAAATTTATAACATAAAATTCAAAACTTTTTCTTTTTGACATTTTGAGTGTTTTTTTGTTTGGTTTGATATTTTCGAAAATAGTTAAATTTATAACATAAAAGTCAAAACACATTTTTCGCGTTTTAAATATTTTCAGTGAAA